>APFE030097139.1:134784-157385 GCA_000404065.3 Pinus taeda
GGCTCCAGCTTTTTATGGCAGCTCCTTGGAGGCGTCAAGAACACCGTATACTAGGTAGCCTTATTCATTGGGAAATGGAGTCAAAATGTAAAATACCAAACTCAAATTAAAAACTGATTGACTATCTGAACTGCTTGAATATAAAAAATAGACTAACTAAACTTACTTATGGAAGCAGACCATTGAGATATTAGAGACTTCACCTCGGGCTTCAAATCCTGATGATACCCACCTGCCTACTAAAAATGTATATACAATCATGTGTAATGATCCCTCTAGTGTAACCAATCCAGCAGATGGCTACTTACTTGAATCATGTTCACACTTTTCTTGAGAAGGAAGAAAAAACAAAAAAAAGGCCATTCCAAGTGTCCACTAGACATATGTACATGATCCATAAATACAATAAGATTCATCTCCCTTGATGACTGAAACAATTTAGCAAAAGGATCCTGAATAATTTGAAATGTTGCCCTATCTTGAAATTCAGGAGAAATAAAATCACACTCTTCATTTTATGAATATGGAGGAAGATCATCATGTGCAAGAGCCTCTAAAACAACTTGTTCTTTTTCACTACTTTCCAATAACTCATGATGGTCAATTTTAAATCTAACATCCTCAAAATCTGAAGCTACATGTATGAATGTCTCCTCATGTAAATTTGGATTGAAAGTTTCTAGAGCAACACATTCATCAATTATTTGGAAAAGATTACTTTCAAAATATTCTTCCACAACTGGCACAACAAGATGTAATTCTAAATCACATACCCTTTTAATTCCATCATCTTGGGCTGCATTCTCATGCTTTTGAGAATAATATTAATTAAAAGGATCTAAAATCTTCCTTTTACCCATTAGTTCCTTAGAAGAAACATAAATAATTTGACTATATATTGATTCTTTTCCTTGCTGATTTAAAATTTGTTGAACAGATTGATCATAAAGTTCTAGGAAACAAACCTTCTACTCATTAATTTATAACTCAATGGATGAATGATGACTCTCAATAATTTTAATGCAAACCAACCCAAAATTAGAATCTTCATCAAGGAGTGGAGGGTAGATGAAATGGCCATTATCATATGTTTTTTGTGCAATAAAAGAAAGGCATGATTGCTACAAATTGTCACCTATTTTAGATTATAGAAGATTACTATCATCTATTACAGAATTCTGCTCAATTTTGTTGTCATCTAGGGTAGACTCCATGATAATAACATGGTGGTGAAAATGGTTTTCATTCAAAGAATCCAAGAGTTCATCATCCATAAGCTCTTCATCGCCATAAGCACTTTCCAGCTCTTGAATACAATTTTCAAAATTATCACAACAATCCTCTATCAAAACCAAAGAAGGATAGGCTTGTCTATACTTCTCAAAAAGGATAGGCTTCTCTATACTTCTAAAAAAATACTAAGTGAAAATCCTTGAGAGAATAGATACAAGAAGGAGGCAATATCTCATACCAAAACCATGCTCTTTCTTCTAATGTGACCATGAACATCTTCATTAAACAATCTTCATGAAAATTAATCCTCAGCTTACGCACATGCATATGAAATCTTATTAAATGAAGTGTAGCATCATCACCTTTTCCATCTCTGAATTTTGGCAAGTATATTTTCCAATCTACCTGAGGCATGTGATTTGGAAAGCCTGGAACATGATCTCGATGCATAGGATCATACCTTCTGGATTGAGAACTCATTTTGATTTCTGGATCCTGCTACTAGTGGAGTCTTCAGATCAAATGGGAGTCGCCAGGTGAATGGTTCAACCTTCATATGTGTTTGAACACTGTTCACCATCAGCGATCAGATCTGATCTTTGTCGTTCTTTCCCAAGGAAGACATGGTCTCTCATTTCCCTGACAACGATGCCAAAATGTTATCCTCTTCAATTTCCTAGGCTAAGGAGGAGATCGAAAAAGGTAGCCTCGAACCAATTTTAGTTCAGTAGCTAGCCCTAGTGAACTAGAGAGGGATCTCTCTAAGGATTTTTCAATGAATAACTGAAAATAAATAGGTTTTAGACTAGATATACAAGTCTTGTTTGAGTATTTTTGAATTTAGGGTTTTTAGTTTGCTAGACTAGGGATTAGAACAGGTAATTAGGTCAAGGCTTCAAGTATGTAGTGACAAGTATAAAGAGGAGCTAGATATCAGTGTGTTATGGTGAACTTAAAGTGTTTGTCAATGTAGTGTAGGTATGTGAGTTTAAGAGAACATAATGAGCATGTGAAAGCATGAATTCATTAGTCTTGGAAGAAAATAAATACAAACATGATTTCGACATAAACAGAGCTTAAATATAAGATTTTTGTCTATATAACTACAAGGAAATTCATAGGAAGAAGATAGAGCATGAAAAGAGAGATGATTTATCCATTAGAAGTTGGTACGAAAAGAAAACAACACCATAGACTCACTGAACAAGAATTCCTGAAATATAGCTGCAACTGCTCCTATATTAGCTATAAGAGAACATAAGGTACTAAGCCTCTCCAAAAAAGCCCAACCCTTCTCTCTAAATGAGAAATGATATATATAGACTCAATCAAATAGTGTCCCCACCTTTGGGAGTCAAATTCCTCAGTGGTGAAACTGTTTCCAAGATTCTCTCAATTAACAGGTAAGAGTGAGGAGGTCAAATACAAACTCTTCTCTTAGACTTTGTTTTGAATTTTGCTTCCTTAATGAAGCCTAGTTAACCATAAAAAAAAACCTATCATGTCAATTTATTCATGAATACATCATATAGCCTCAAACTACTTCAATTACATCATGAGTTTTGACTTTGACCAAGTCAAACTGAAAAACTAGGAAATTACGTAGTGAAATTTTAAATAAAAACTCAGAAATTTGCAGAAGCATAGTGCCAATTTTGAGCCCACTTTAAGGTGCCTTCTTGAAGTCTAAATTGTGATATGAGAGAATAGTCAACTCGCATTGCTTGTCTACTTTCCATAACACCTTGAACTCTTTAAAATGACCTATGGGAAGGTCTTCAAAAGCTCATTCTCCCAAGGTGTCTCCAGAAGCGCAGCGCCTGTCAAAAAGAGTGGCAAAATGATTATTTTTTACCCCTTTTTCTTCTTTCTCTCAAAATTTGAGCCCTTTATGAGAAATATGATGAAATTGGTTTTGAGAGGAGGTCATCATATTTCTAAAATGCATGCCATTTTTAATTTGAAGGTCTGAGGAAAAAGCGCAGTGCTTCTGTGACTAGCTCGATTTCTGAATTTGGCACCAAAATTCTCAAAAAACCAAGAATGCTCAGAAAACCTTCAAAATTGGTTATGAAGTGAAACATGAGGTATTTCAAGCCCTCATGGATTCTTTAGAAAGAATATCCAAGTTATCCCTCTCATTTTTGTTCTTTAGGGTTTCCTTTAGCTTATTTTTCAACTGCTTAAGCTTGATGTTACATATCATGTTTCTGGTTTGATACTGATGTGCCATGTGCCTCAATAGTTTATTATCACTATTGGCTTTGTCAACAAGCTTTTATAAGTGGTCATTGACCTTATTTAGCCAATACTCTCTATCCTCATTGATCTCCAAGGCAATTCTGTCCTCCATGTCTAGGTCTTCATTTAGTAGATTATGTTCTTTTTCCTCCTTCAATGCATTTTTGAGTCCCTTGGTCCTTGGTATCCTTTTTTTTTTTTATTTTTTTATTTTTTTCTTTTTTTAGTTTCCTCATGTTCAGTAGGCACCAACACTGCTTTGCCTTTGCCTCCTTGCTTCAACACCTTAGATTGCTCTTTCTCCATGATGAGTTATTTAGCCTTCAACTGTCTGTTCTCTTGTTCAAGGAAGGAAATGATGAAATGAGGGTGTTAGGGAAGGGAAATGATGGTAGGGGAATTTTGGGAGATAGATACAGGTTGTAGGAAACTTAGGAAGTTTGAATGGAGTGGAATGAGAGAGAGATATGAGTAGGAGAATTTGGAAAAGAGTCTTTCTAGGGTTTGTGTAAAGGTAAGGTAATCTGAGGGTAGATGAGTTGATTAGTGAATGATAGGGTGATTTATACATGTGCAAAGGTATGAGATGACAAGTTTAGAAGTTTTCAATGTCATAACTAACCAAACCCATCAGTTACACTAGTCTTGCAGCATGAAATTTCACATAAACCCTAGATGAATAAAACTCACATTTGCATTTATTTTACCAAAGGAAAAAGGTAAGAAATATGATGGTACTTACTTGTTTAATAGCTTAAAGGATCAAAGAATGGGAATGCAAGCTTAAATTTGAAATTTTCGTGAATTTTGGCAAGTTTTGGGCCACTTTGTCTTAAGCGCAGTTTCATTGGTAGAAGCACAACGCCAACTTGAAACCTACTTTTTGAGACCTTAAATGGCTCCAATTAAGAACTTGGTAGCTCATTGGAAAGCCCTTGAAGTCTTCTATGAGATGGACTCCTAAATAATGTAATGTGGACACTACAGTAGGGAGAAAAATTGATTTTCCCAAGCTAACTCCAAAAACACGGGGTGTCTCTGACAAAAGCGCAGTGCCAACTTGCAGAGCACTTTTGGATGCCTTCCACTAATCCAAATCATGATATGAAGGTACCATTGGAAACCTTAGGATGTATGATACAGAATAGAGTCCTTAAGCACTACCAACACTTGCACCACATCCCTGAAAACCGGTCTTGAAGTCAATCTATCCAAAATTGTAACAACTCTCCTGTTGAAAGTGTAGTTTGCGCATTTCCATCAAATAGTAACACCTATTCATAAACTGAAGGAGGTTTTTGTTCATTAGACTATAATTGACAAAAAAAACATTCAATTTTGTAAAATTATTCTCCATTTGGTCATAAACATATTTTTAAGAAAAGATGTCCCTATGAGAAATGATGAGACGAGGTAGTGTACTGCAACATTGTCTTATTTGAAGTAAAACATTACCTTTACCTTTATTTTTCTTTCCTGAAGATGCTAACACCCTTTACCCACTGAATCACATGATGGACATGGTTTTTTTTTACATATGGTATCATGATGACACATGGAGTAAAGCCCTAGACCATGACCTAAAATGAGGAATTTAACCATTTCGTGACCCAAGACACTTAAATGAAGATATGACACCTCGAAGAAGACAACGACCATGGTGAGTGATGAATACCATGAGTAAGTGAAGAGAGCAACAATGACCTAGACATCAATAGCTAGTGACCAATTTTTTTTTTTTGAAGATTCACTGAAATGACAAAAATTTGACTTGAAACCCTAACAACACCTTGTAAGAGCATATTTGATCACTAGTGAAAGCCTAAACAGACTGACACTAACATTGACTCCAGCTAGGTATGGTAGCTCGTTAGAGGTGTCAAGAACACTGTAGACCAGGTAACCTTATTCATTTGGAAATGGAGTCAAAATGCAAAAGAGTAAACTCAAACTAAAAACTAACTGATTTGAACTGACTTGACTATAAAAAACATACTGACAAAACTTACTTGTGGCAGAAAACCATCGGGATCTTAGGGCCTTCACCTCAGGCTTCAAATCCTGATGATAACTACCCACTTGCTAAAAATGTATATACAATCATGTGTAATGATCCCTCCAGTGTAACGAATCCAGCAGATGGCTACTTATTTGAATCCTATTCACAGTTTCCATGAGCAGGCAGGAAAACCAAACAATAGGCCGCTCCAAGTGTCCACTGAACATATGTACATGATCCATAAATATAACTTCATCTCCCTTGATGGTTGAAACAATTTAGCAAAAGGATCCTGAATAATTTGAAATGTTACCCTATCTTGAAAGTCAGGAGAAATACAAGCATACTCTTCATTTTCTGAATCTGCAAGAAGATCATCATGTGCAAGAGGCTCTAAAACAACCTATTCTTTTTCACTGCTTTCCTGTAACTCATGATGGTGAATTTTAAATCTAACATCCTCAAAATATGAAGTTGCATGTATGAATATCTCTTCATGTAAATCTAGATTGAAAGTTTCTAGAGTAACAGATTCATCAATTATTTGGAAAATATTACTTTCAAAATATTCTTCCACAATTGACACAACAAGATGTAATTTTATATCACCTACCATTTTAATTCCATCATCTTGGGCTGCATTCTCATGCTTTTGAGAACAATATTGATTAAAAGTATCTAAAATATGCCTTCTATCCATTAGTTCCTCAGGAGAAACATAAAGCATTTGACTATCTATTTCTCCTTTTCCTTGTTGATTTAAAATTTGCTAAACTTGTTGATCATTAAGTTCTAGGAAACAAACCTTCTGCTCATTAATTTCAAACTCAATGGATTAATGATGACTCTCAGGAATCTTAATGAAAACCAACTTAGAATTAGAATCTTCATCAAGGACTGGAGGGTAGTTGAAATGGCCATTATCATATGTTTCTTGAGCACTAAAAGAAAGGCATGACTGCTGCAAATTATCACCTATTTTAGATGAAAGAAGATTACTGTCATCTATTATAGAATTTTGCTCAATTTTGCTGTCATCTAGGGTAGACTCCATGATATTAACATGGTGATGAAAAGGGTTTTCATTCAAAGCACCCAAGAGTTCATCATCCATAAACTCTTGATTTCCATAAGCACTTTCCAGCTCTTGAATAAAATTTTCAAAATTATCACAACAATCCTCAATCAAAAGCAAAGAAGGATAGGCTTCTCTATACTTATCAAAAAATACCGAGTGAAAATACTTGAGAGAATAGATACAAGCAGGAGGCAATATTTCATACCAAAACCATGCTCTTTCTTCTAATGTGACTATGAACATCTTCACTAAAAAATATTCATGAAAATTAATCCTCAACTTATGCACATGCATATAAAATCTTATTAAATGAAGTGTACCATCATCACCTTTTCCATCTCTGAATTTTGGCAAGTATGTTTGGCAATCTACCTAAGGCATGCGATTTGGAAGCTTGGGGCATGATCTCGATGCATAGGAGCATACCTTCTGGATTGAGAACTCATTTCAATTTCTGGATCTTGCTACCATTGGAGTCTTCAGAGAAAATGGGAGTCGCCAGGTAAATGGTTCAACCTTCATATGTGGTTGATCACTATTCACCATCAGCAATTAGATCTAATATTTGTCATTCTTTCCTAGGGAAGATATGATCTCTCGTTTCCCCAGTAACGACGCCAAAATGTTATCCTCTTCAATTTCCTACGCTGAGGAGGAGATAAAAAAAGGTAACCTCGAACCACTTTCAGTTCATTAGCTAGCCCTACTAAACCACAAAGGGGTCTCTCTAAGGATTTTTTAATGAATAGCTGAAAATAAATAGGTTTTAGGCTAGATATACAAGTCTTATCTGAGTATTTGTGAATTTAGGGTTTTTAGTTTGCTGGACTAGGGATTAGAATAGGTAATTAGGTCAAGGCTTCAAGTATGCACTGACAAGTATAAAGAGGAGATAGATATCAGTGTGTTATGGTGAACTTAAAGTGTTTGTCAATGTAGTGTAGGTTTGTGAGTTTAAGAGAACATAATGAGCATGTGAAAACATGAATTCGTTAATATTGGAAGAAAAGAAACACAAACTTGATTTCCACATAAACAAAGCTTAAATCTAATATTTTTGTCTACATAACTTCAAGGAAATTCATAGGAAGAATATAAAGCACGAAATAGAGATGATTTATCCATTAGAAGCTGATATAAAAAGAAAACAACATCATAGACTCACTGAACAAGAATTCCTAAAATATAGCTGCAACGGCTCCTGTATTAGTTGTAAGAGAACATAAGGTACCAAGCCTCTCCACAAAAGTTGAAGCCTTCTCTCTGAATGAGAAATGATACATATAGACTCAGTCAAACAACTTACCCACTTGCTGGTGTCGAATTCCTCAGTGGTGGAACTGTTTCCAAGATTCTCTCAACTAACAGGTAAGAGTGAGAAGGTCAAATACAAACTCTTCTCTTAGACTTTGTGTTGAATTTTACTTCCTTAATGAGGCATAATTAACCATTAAAACAACCTATCATGTCTATTTATTCATTATTACATCATATAACCTCGAAATACTTCAATTACATCATGAGTTTTGACTTTGACCAAGTCAAATTGAAAAACTAGGAAATTACACAGTGAAATTTTAAATAAAAGCTTAGAAATGTGCAGAAGCACAACTGTTGGCTTGAAGGGGCCTAACCCAGGTTTAGTGTTAGTTAGCCAAAAAAATCCCTACACTACTAGCCCTTTCAGCATAAGCCCACGAAGCGTGGACTGAAGTCTCACCTGAAGCAGTATGGGGGGATGTTGGAACAAAGTTTCCGCACACTTGAGATGGTTGTGATGTCAGTTTATTCCGGTTACACCTACCTTCACACATGTTTCTTAACCCTTTATTCCACCTTTCAGTACCTTCGGGAAAGGGTACAATTGGCTTTCGCGCAGCCCTAACCTGCAGCTTAGGGACTTTCGCACTCTAGGGTAGCAAACTGCAATATCTCCCAAACTAGGCTAAGTGTCTCACTTATCTTATTAATCAATCTTAGTTAGCTTCATGTAAACATATGTTCTTACTTGCATCCACTTAACCAACACATTTAAATACATTCGTGCATCATATAAGCATTATAAGTGAATCTCAACATGACAAGATGCATAAATAGGAAATAAAGATGCAGAAATTGTAGAATGCTTCTCTTTATTGATAAATTGAACGAGTACAGACTCGACCCGCACTGTGCACTCAGCTGCAAGGGTCCGCGCACTCAGCTGCAGGGGTTCGCGCACTCAACTACGGACTTCTATGCCTCTGCGCACTCAGCTGTAGAGCCTCTACCTACGCTACAACCCAAACATAGACTTCTACTTCAAAGCTATCTCTCATACATCATATCTTCATGTGTCTCCTTTCTATCCTTTCTACTTAGAGCTTAGCTATATTTATACAATCCCATGGTCCGCAGACCATGGGTATATCTTTTACAACCGACATTACATTTCCAAAATAAGGGTGTAAAACCCTATGACTCTTTAACACCTACGCGCTCCACTACCACAAAATGCGGAGTCTTTACACTTGGATTACAAAATTTGACCAAAATATGGGCTTTTAGCCCCAAAGCAACCCTTGGGGGATCCTACGCCCAACAGGCCCCCAACACAAACATCGTGACTTGCCCTTGAGTCACTCTGCAAGCGTGGAGATCTTAGCGCAAAGACCTCTCAGCTCCGTCTGGATGACCGCAACCTCGACAACGCACTGAACAATCGCCTGCTGGACTTTTTCCACTCTTTGCTTGGTGACTGTCGCTGAACTACTATCTTGAATATTATGTTGAGTTGCCTGCAGTGTCGCAAGCTTTCCTTCAGTGGAAGCTGTGATCGTATATGCCTCGCCTATCCATGGTTGCAGGTGAGATTTTAGGACCGCTTCTTTGTGTCGAGAGACATCCACCTGTTCCTTAAGCGCCTTTGCATCTGGAATCCGTGCAAGCCTCTATGTAAGGGTGACCATCTGTGCGGTCCCTTTGACCTCATCATATCTTTGTTGTAGCTTCCACACCTCTGTCTCCAGGAACTCTACATTCAGGTCCTCCTTCAGGGTGGTTAGGACCTCGAATGATTGTTCAAAAAGTCACGTGCGGTCGGTTACTGCACTATCGACCGCTGCTATTGTTGTTGTAATAGCAGTGGCATGTTGTTCCCTGATTTCTGGTGGAGTTGAAGGTTGAGCCCTAAACTGTAATTCTACAATTTGCAAGTTCAGCTCCAGCTAAATCCTTGCCATCTCTATTTAAGCTTCATGCACCTCTATGGCCAACTTACAGACGCACGCCTCAACCGATTCTTCTGCTTAAATGTCCAACTCTGGGACCATTCGGCAGGCTTCCTCCACAACCTACATGATATTCTTATTTTGTTCCACTTCCTCCTTGCACTGCAGGCCCAACTGCTTGATATTGATGCACTACTCACTCATCACTTGAAGAGCGCAACTCTCTCGGGCCCTAAGTTCTGTGGTGACTTCATCCTGCAAGAGGTGGAGCATCCCCCGAGGGAGCACGAACATATTCAATCCCACCCCTTTTATACTGCTAACCTTGGGCTTGTTAGCCTCATTTTTTGTAGTAAGTGTCCCATCTGGTAGCAGTATCGCATTGGTCACCCTTGTGTGCAACATCTCCTTGACAGCTGAAGTGTCGATTGCAAGGCTGGTGGACACTGTTCTAGCCTATGGAGTGAGAACCTACAACTCCTCTAGCTCTGTCTAAAGAGCCCCTAATACCAATTTTTGCTACTCTTCGAACTGTTGGAGGGCCTCCATAGTGACATCGCTCACCTTTTCTCCAATATTGTGTAGATCCCCCTTAGTGAGGGTGATTGGGTCAAAGGATGTCTTTGACGCCTTGGTTTTCTTTCGTGGCACTGCCTTCTCTTGCAGTCGCTGACGCTTGAGTTGGGTGGACGTCGTTTGTGGGTTTGCACCACCTTGTTCTGTTGGCTCCTCTGTTTCTACTGCAGTCCTGGGCGAAGGTGACTGTTGTCCTTCATGCTCTTCTCCTCTTGTCTTCTGTTGTTCTACCAATTTTGCAGTGTCGTACACTACCTGGGCCTTAGCCTCTGCTTCCTCTTTTCTATGCTTCTCAGCTAGCTGCACCATTTGGAGCTTTATTTCTTCCCTCTTATGCTGTGTGGTGGACTTGTCTGTTTCCACTGCGGAGCCCGCTGGAGCACGCCACTCCGGTGACCAAGATTTGACGACTAGAAAGATAACATCATCTATTACCAGATATGGTAAGTTATGCCATGTCTTCGTGGGGTCCTTCCACACCCTGATAAAGACATGGTGGAAATCCACTTTGAACTCTGCAAAGCTTTGCAAACTAGCATATACTCTGGGTGACAATTGCGTCTTATGATTAATCCCCATCCGGATACTCATCTCCATCAAGATCCAAAAGATCTTGTTTTCTTTTATGCGTTGCACATCCTTAGTTGCCCACATCGAAGCATACTTCACTGCCTCTAGAAGGTCTAGCGTGACTAAAGGGAATTGGCTATCTTTTGGTACCTCCCATGCCACCAGCACAATCGACAACAAGAGCCATGTGTAATGGAACATCTTGCCCTCCTCCTGTGCCTTGCAATAGTTTGCAAGAAACTCACTGCATAGATAATTCACCTAGTTGAATTGGACTCCTTCAGTGCATTGGGCTGCTAGTGCAATCACAGGTGCGGGTACCTCATCCATGTGGCACTTCTGCATCAACTTCCTTGCTAATATTTGTGTTGGTACGTTAACTGCAGGGTTGTTAATGTTGTAGATGGCATATCCCTACTTCTTCTTCTCCAACTTAAAATTCTTCTTCATAGCTTCCGCAAGGGCCAACTCACCACCTTTTCCTTTTGATATATTGGCTGGATCCTCTCGTGAGTAAGGCAGCCATGTGACCCGATGGATCAAGTGGTCTGTGATGGGAATGGGCTCCTCCAACCACAAACACTCATCATGCACCAAGCATAGCATCTGCCTAATGACAAAGAGGGTCACTGGGGTGCAGTGGTAATTCGACACCCAGAGTAGGTTGAGCAACTTGACTTTCTCTACACCCTTGAGCCATGTACGTAGCTCCAATTCAATCATTCCAGCAGTCGCATCAATCCGTCGACGCATTAGCTGCTTAGTCACTAAATGTAGGAATTTATCGTGATCTGTAAGGTCCCAATCTTCAAACTTTAATACAGGAACCCGCCCTAAGAGCAGCCCCTCAAAAACAATGTCATTTGGGAGCAACAGAGTTTGCAGGGATATCTTGCTCTCATCTATGTCCTTCGACACCTTGGCTTTTCCCTTGCATGGAGGAACATATTCGGATAACCTAGTAATAGGGTCCACACCTTGGGTTTCAACTTTGATTTCCATATCCTCCTCATCTTCCAGGATTTCTTTAGATTCTTCCTCGTCTGCTTCCAGATTAATGGCCTTCCCCTTTTCCTGCAAAGTGAGCTTGGTCCTCTGTGGGTTTCTTGGTGAGACATGCACCGGTATCATAGTCTACTTATCCTTCTTTGGTCTCGGTGTTCTGGGTGATTTAGGGACTTCGACTATCACTCCAGAACTCTTTGGGGCAACTTCTACTACCCCAATTTCTTGCATGGCTTCCTCAGGTGTCAACATCATTCTATTCAGAAGGTCCTACGTTTCCTTTGGCAATCTCTCAAACGCTGAACTTGCTCTCAAAGCCTCAAAATTCGCATGGTCCATACACACTTGAGAGCACAACAACTGAATTTTCAAAATGCCAAGTTTTTTTCGCTGGACAACCACTTGTAATTTATAGGGCCTTTTGAATTCAAATCCGACCATTCCCCCCACATTCGGCCCATTAATGCTAGATTGGCGGTAGATTTTCAAGAATCTAACCCATAAAGTTTGCCTTAAATTCCTGCCACCTACTCCATTTGGCCACAATCCGACCATAAAATCATGAATAGTGACTTTAATGGTCATTTTCTGGTGGACGTGTGCACTATTTCCATGAGTAGCATAGTTGCCTTCGCACTGTCGTAGATCTTGTGACACTTCCCTGCTTTGCGCAATCCTAAAATCACATAGCTCACCAACCTGGGCAGTGTAGTTTATAGTCTCGTGCCTCCTCTTAGCTGCCTGGAGCACTAAGACTATGCTTCTGTCGTATAGTCAGATGGCTAGGCCACCTATGTATGGCTTCAATCAACTGCCATTCCCTTTCCTGGGAATGGATCTCCATGCAACTTAACCAACTGGACCATGCCACTGTCGATAATCTCCTTAATAACATAGGGTCCTACCCAATGCATTTTGAATTTCCCTAGAAATTTATCAAACTTATTGTCATACAATAGAACCAAGTCATTCACCTTAAAGGTGCGCAGCTTAATATATTGGTCATGCCACACTTTTTCGCGCTGCTTTTGGACATGTTGATGAAATTTAGCCAAACATCTCTCTTCTTCAAGCTCATCTAGCTGCGCGAGCCTCTCTTCCAGGGCTCTGCAATCTATCATACCCATGAACGCTGCTATACGTAGACTAGGCATGATGTATTCCATAGGCATTACGGCTTCCACACCATATACCAACCTAAAGGGTGTCTTTCCCATTAACTTCTTGGACGTCATCCAATAAGCCCATAATACTATAGGTATGCGTAGGTCCCAATCGCTTCGCTGAGCATTTCAAACCTTGGTCATTGCATTTTCAAGCACATTGTTGAACGCCTCCACTGTCCCGTTAGCCTGTGGGTAATAAGATGTGCTCTTTTGGTGATACACCTGAAATTCCTCCATTAGTGTGTTGATCGTCTCATTTAGGAAGTGCATACCACAATCACTCATCAAGATCTTTGGACATCCAAATTGCATCAGTACATGCATAAATAGGAACTTCGTAGCCATCATGCCATGCAATCCTGAACCAGTTGTGCTTCTATCCAATTAGTCAAGTACTCCGTCGCAGTGATAATGTACCTTGATCCGCTTCCCTTGTGGCTGAGTGGGTCCTACAAAATCTATTGCCCATTTTTCGAAGGGTTGTAATGTCATTTATGGATTCAAAGGCATTTCATCCCTCCATGATGGCCTGCCTATTCTTTGACATACATCACATGCCTTGCAATATGCTTTTGAATCCTAATGAAGGGTTGGCCACCACAACCCGACACGTAGAATATTTTGCGCAGTTGCTCTCCCTGCATAATGCCCTCCTACGGTGCCCCCATGAGCATCCACGAAGATGTTTCTTCATTCGAACTTAGGTACATACCTTCGTAGTATCTCATCAATCCCCATCTTGCATAAATTCCCAACAATGACAGAGAAATATGTCACGCGCACCACTAATTCCTTCTTTGTTGGACAAAGTATCCTTCCGATGTGGTTCCTGTTGTCAGGAAGTGTATTATATCCTCAAAATGACCATCTGTGACACATTGCAAATAGTTGCACGTTAGGCAATCCTTCTTCCAAGTAAGTAGGTTCCTCCCCTGCTTCGATGCATGAGAGATGGTCTGGTCCCGCGTTCAATCATCCAGGCTTCACAAAAACTTCAAAATCGTACTCTTGGAAAAATAAGAGCCATCTGTAGATTTCCCACCCAACAAAGGCTTATTGACTAGGTACTTCAGCATGGCGTGATCCGTACACATCTTAAAGTGGCCTCCTAGCAAGTAGTCTCGGTACTTCTAGAACACATATACTATAGCTAGTCCCTCGCGCTCAGTGGTGGAATATTTATTCTCTACTTTTGCCAACTATGCATGAAAATCATTCTATCCATCGTACTTGTCTGTCAGTCACATCCTAAGCTTCCCAAATGATGCTCTCATCATCCTTATACATTTGTGCCAATCATTGAAGCTTCCCTTGTGCGTACCCCACCATCTTGCGAGTGTAGCGCGCAGTGCCCAGTCAATGGTTTGGAAGTGTTGTTTCTCTGGCACCTCCCTTTCAAATGCATCCAAAAAGAAATATACGTCATTTAGACCATCATATCTAGGAAGATTTATTTCCTTTGACAACACACAACACAGCAACCGGGTCATCATGTTGCAATTCAACATATTTACTTCATGTAACTGATTTTGCCACCATTCTATCTCTTCGTCGAAGTCTGAAGTGCAAGAACTCTCACAATCCCACATAATCCATCCATCCATGGTGGGATTCACACAATCTTGGTCTCACACTGTTATCTTATAGATGCAGTCCAGATCATCATCACTCTCATAATTGCGAACAAGTTCCATATAGCGTGATCCCTCAGTAGGATGGAGGTTTATTATTATGCGCAGTGACTTCTTCTCAAATATCATCTTTCACTTCTTCAAATTGATTACCCCGTTCATATCAGTAGCTCGGTCAATTCCTAGGAACACAGGGTAGGGATTGATATCATCTACTATCTCTATTACTTCAAAATATGCTAGCATGCTCCCTCCTTCAATATCCACGGTCAGCCCCTGCAGCCACCCCATAGGTATGATTTTCTGTTGATTTGCCATCCTTAGCTGAATCGGAGACCATTGCAGCATAGGTCTCACCATTCGCTCCCAAGTCTGCTTTGGTAGGACATTCGCATCTGAACTCAGGTCCAAAATGACCTGATCCATTTCATACTTTCCTATTTGTGCAGTCAGTCTCATCTCATGTCCCGTCCTTGTTTTATGCTTGCCAATCTTTCGCACTACGCATGGCTCACCTGGCGCAGTTCAAGCACATCTATTGATGAGTTCCTGTAACCCTATTGTTGCCTTATTGTCACACAGTAACTTTATATAGGTTTCCAGAAAAGTTGTGAGCATAGAGGGGTCCATCTCCGGCTCAGGCTTATCCTTGCTTCTCGAAGTGGAGGCCTCAGCAAAGCTCTTCTTAGCTTCCATGAAGGCTTCACGAGCGCACTCCAAATCGAACTCAGCCTCTTTCGTTGAGGCTTTGCAAACCCAAGTACCGTCATTTGGTTATTTCCCCTTGTCATCTCCCATCTTGATTCCACTTCAGAGCACTATACTTATGTTCGGATCTTCCTTGTGTGGCTCAGACCTCATCATCTGCAAGTTCTGATTTGAGTGAGGTGGTAGCACTCCTTTTTCACGTATCCTAGCTATCAGCGTAGGACAATATTCTGTTTCATGATCAAATGGCGTGCAATACTTGCACAACGGACATGTTGGATTAGTGTAATCACGGGCATATTTTCCTGGTCCTCTGAAATTATAGCAAATCAACTGTCGTTGACCTCTTCCAAGTTCTCCTCCACCTCGGCCTTGCCCGCGCCCTTGAAATCCTATTGACGCCATCCCTACATTCTAGTCAAGGGGCCGCATTTTGGCCTGAACCCTATAGGTGAGAGTTCTATCCATCATCAATTCATAGCTCCTGCAAGTACGCTCATCATGTCCTACCCACCTACAAACACTATAGAACAACTGTTGTGATGCTTGTACATACTTTTGTAACAAGTGGCAGTTATTTGTGGCATGTTTTTCAGCTACTTAACAGATAGTGCACCATAAAGCAGGCATTGTGCTAGGTCTTGCTTGAGCTTCCAGCCTTAAAGGCATCGGTCCTCCTCCTACAAGGTAAGTTGTAAATACCAAGAAATGGTCTTTGTCATGACCCTCACTCTTGCATTTCAAGCACCATACTTCCTCACATACCTCTAGTCAAACCGTCTTGTCCTGCTTTAGACTTTGCATCTCAAGGCACAAATTCTTCAGTTGCGCATGGATCTATTGGACTCCTAGATTAGGATCTTGCATCGGAGTCTCATGTAGTCTCATGGAAATCTCCAAGGCCTCTGCCTGAGTTGTTATCCTTTGCTGCGGCTGTTCACTCCTTAAGTGTGGTAGTAGCAAAGCCACAAACCACTCGAGATACTGTCCATTTTTCAAATTCATGTTGGCTACATGGATCATACATTTCAGCATTTCATCTAGTTCCCAAGGCGTCTCGCCTGGTTGCATCACGATATTTTTGAATCCCATAATCAACTGTGCTTCAAATTTAGGCCTTTTAAATTCCCTGTTTAGTGTTGCTTGGATGTCTGCTACTCTAGCATTCAGGTTATCATTATAGTACTTAATATACCAGGTTAGTGTGCGATCTTGCATGGTGATAACCAGCGTTGTTTTCTTTATATGATCATCTTTAACACCTTGAGCTTCCCATACAGCCCTCACAGTGAACCAGAATTGGTCCGAGTCCTCATTTCCCAAGCCTTTGAACAAAGGAAACTTCACTGTATTTGCCATACTGAATTGCAGTGGCGGTGGAGGTGGTATGGGTGAAGTTGGAGGTGATGGCGGTGAAGTTGGAGGTGGTATTTGCAGGAATCCTTTCCTTATTAAGTGAATAGCATTCTGTGGCGAAACCTTTCCTATTCCTTATTTGTCCATTCGTAGGGGTGAAATCAAGGGGCTATGCTTTGGATCCTTATTTCTTTCATTTCTGTAAATTTTTCCACCTCGCATAGTCCCAAACATTAAGGTCGCTGCATAACCCATTTTTCGCACAACAACATTTTAATCCAATTATTCTGAGATTTTACGTACTTACCTCGCAGTCCTTTGAAAAAGCATCACTCTGCCTCGCTATAGCTGATTGTGGTGTCGACTGCGAATTCAGTAACAAATCCTCCTATGACGTGATCAAGCTAATGATCGACAGCGCATGTGATCTTATCCTACGATGCTTCCAACCTTCACACTAGCTCTGGGGTCCACACAATAAGACCGTCAAGTTTCCACCTTCCTTGGCTATCTGCTAGCTTCGCCATCCACTCATATAGCTCAACTAGAAAGGAGGCAGAAAAGATTTCTTGGATTTCTGTATATAGTTATCGATCCAACCATTGTTCTTTTAACAGTCGCGGGTTTCTGTTTTCTTGTGCTGCAAACTCGTGAATCCTTCTGTCCAACCAGACTTCGATTTCTTTCTTAGTTGGATTCTAATGATATGACATCACACATCTCTTATGCAGATTTTGGTCTCGACAATGGAACCAATTTTTAGCTTGAGGGGGCCTGACCCAAGTTCAGTGTTAGTTAGCCAAACAAATCCCTACACTACTGGACCTTTTGGCATCAGTTTGCGGAGTGCAGACTAAAGTCTCACCCGAAGCAGTATGGGGGGATGCTGGAACCAAGTTTTCGCACCCTTGAGATGGTTGTGATGTCAATTTATTTTGGTTATACTTGCCTTCACGTAGGTTGCTTAGCCCTTTGTTCCACCATTCAGTACCTTTGCGAAAGGGTACAGCTGGTTTTCACGCAGCCCTAACCTATGGCTTAGGGACTTTCGCACTGCTAGGGAAGCAAACTACGATATCTCCCAAACTAGGCTGAGTGTCTCACTTATCGTATTAACCAATCTTAGTTAGCTTTACGTAAACAGATGTTCTTACTTGCGTTCACTTAACCAACACATTTACATACATTTCGTGTATCATATAAGCATTATAAGTGAATTTCAACATAACAAGATACATAAACAGGAAATAAAGACGCAGAAATTATAGAATTCTTCTCTTTATTGATAATTCGAATGATTACAGACTCGACCCACCCCATGCACTCAGCTGCAGGGGTCCACGCACTTAGCTACGGACTCCTAGGCCTCTGCTTACTCAGCTACAGAGCCTCTACCTATGCCACAACCCAAACTTAGACTTCTACTTCAGAGATATCTCTCATACATCATATCTTCATGTGTCTCCTTTCTATCCTTTCTACTTATAGCTTAGCTTTATTTATATAATCCCATGGTCTATGGACCATGGGTAGATCTTTTACAGCCAACGTTACATTTCCAAAATAAGGGCGAACAACCCTATGACTTTTTAACACCTACGCACTCCACTACCACTATATGTGGAGTCTTTACACTTGGATTACAAAATTTGACCAAAATCTAGGCTTTTAGCCCCAAAACCATCGTTGGGGGATCCCACACCCAACAACAACACCAACTTTGAGCCCACTTTAAGGTGCCTTCCTGAAGTCCAAAGTGCAATTTGAGAGAACTGTCAACTCACCTTTCCTGACTAGTTTCTATAAAACCTTGAATTTTGGAAAATGACCCATGGGAAGGCTTTCAAAAGCTCATTCTCCCAAGGTGTCTCTAGAAGCACATCACTTGTCAAAAAGAGTGGCAAAATGATGATTTTTGACCCCTTTTCTCATTTTTCTCAAAATTTGAGCCCTTTCTGGGAAATCTGATGAAATGGGTTTCTAGAGGAGGTCATCAGCTTTCCAAAAATGCAAACGATTTTTCATTTTGAGGTCTAAGGAAAAAACATAGCGGTTCTGTGACTAGCTTAATTTCTTAATTTGGCACCAAAATTCTCAAGAAACCAAAAATGCTCAGCAAACCTTCAAAATTGGTTATGAACTGAAAAATGAGGTATGTCAAGCCCTCACGGATGTTTCAGCAAGCATCTACAAGTTATCCCTCTCATTTTTTTGTTTTAGGGTTTCCTTTACCATATTTTTCAACTGCTTAAGCTTGATGTTACATATCATGTTTCTAGTTTGATAATGATGTGCCATGTGCCTCAATATCTGATTATCCCTATTGGATTTGTCAAGAAGTTGTTATAAGTATTCATTGACCTTATTTAGCCAACACTCTCTATCCTCATAGATCTCCAAGGAAATTTTGTCCTCCATGTCTAGGTCTTCATTTAGCAGATTATGTCCTTTCTCCTCCAATGCATTTTTGAGTCCCTTGGTCCTTGGTCTCTTTTTTCTGACTTGTTTCTCAATTTCCTCATGTTCACGAGGCTCCACCACTACTTTTACTTTGCCTCCTTATTGCAACACATTATATTTCTCTTTCTTCATGGTGAGTTATTTAGCCTTAAGCTGATTATTCTCTTGTTCAAGGAAGGAAATGACGAAATGAGGGAGTTAAGGAAGGGAAATGATAGTAGGGGAATTTTGGGAGATGGATAGGGGTTGTAGGAAACTTAGGAAGTTTGAATGGAGCGGAAGGAGAGAGAGATATGAGTAGGAGGATTTGAAAAATAGTCTTGCTAGGAAATTGCCCAAAATGATAGGTATGAGCTAGAGTTTGTGTAACGGTGATGTAATCTGAGGGTACATGAGTTGATTAGTGAATGATAGGGTGATTTATACATGTGCAGAGGTATGAGATGACAAGTTTAGAAGTTTTCAATTTCATAACTAACCAAAACCACCAGTTACACTAGTCTTGCAGCATGAAATTTCACATAAACCCTAGATGAAGAAAACTCACATCTGCATTTATTTTGTCGAAGGAAAAAGGTGAGCAAGATGATGATACTTACTTGTTGAACAACTTAGAAGAGAAAATAATGGGAATGCAAGCTTAAATTTGAAATTTTGGTGAGTTTTGGCAAGTTTTGGGCCACTCTGTCCTAAGCATAGCACCGTTGGTAGAAGTGCAATGCCACCTCTAGAATCGCACTGCAGTTCACAAAAGTGCAGTGCCAACTAGAAACCTAGTTTTGGAGGCCTTAAACATCTCCAAATTGAGAACTTGATAGCTTATTGGAAATACATTGAAGTCTTCTATAAGATGGACTCCTCAAGAATGTAATTTGGACACACCAACAGGGAGAAAAATTTATTTTTTGAAGGTCACTCCAAAAACACATGGTGTCTTTGACAAAAGCGTAGTTCCAACTTGCAGAGCACTTTTGGATGCCTTCCACTAATCCAAATCAATATCTGAAGGTACCATTGAAAATCTTAGGATGTCTGATACACAATGGAGTCCTTAAAAACTGCCAACACCTGCTCCAAATCCCTAAAAACCTATCTTGAAGTCAAGCTATCTAGAATTGTAACAACTCTCCTATTGCAAGTGTATTTTGGGCATTTCTCTCAGATCATAAAACATGTGCATAAAATGAAGGAGGTTTATGTTCCTTGGACTATAACTTACAAAAACTGCGTTCACTTTTGTAAAATTATTCTCCATTGCGTCAGAAACATATTTTTAAGAAAAATTGTCTCTATGAGAAATGATGAGAAGAGGTAGTGTACTACAACATTGTCTTATTTGAAATAAAACATTACCTTTACCTTTATTTTGCCTTCCCGAAGATTCTAATTCCCTTTACCCACTAAATCACATGATGAACATGTTTTTGTTTTGACCTATGGTATCATGATGAAACATGGAATGAAACCCTAGACCATGAACTAAAATGAGGAATTTAACCATTTCATGACCCAAGACACTTAAATGAAGATATGACACATCGAAGAAGACAATGACCATGATGAGTGATGAAGACCATGGGTAAGTGAAGGGAGCAACAATGACCTAGACATCAATAGCCAGTGACCAAAATTTTATTTGAAGATTCATTGAAATGACAAAAGTTTGACTTGACACCCTAACAACACCTTCTAAGAGCATATTTTATCATTAGTGACAGACTGAACTGACTGACACTAACATCTTCTACACATTATGAGAAGCTTGTCCCTTACATGCAAGCCATATTTTCTATTACAACAAGGCCATCAAAACAGAGGAAGAGACAATTTCTCCTCAAGCAATCAAGTTTTGGAGTTCTATATGTGACAAAGAAATTGATATACTAGAGGAATAAGAAGGAGACCTAATTGGTGATTCAGATGTGCCTTGCTTTTATTTATCAAGCAAGCACTTCCTCCTCTTGTTCAAATGTTATTAGAGACATTATTGAAATAAGAAGAGGACCAAGATCATGATGACGTGGCATGGAATCTCTCTATGGATGGAGGAACTTGCTTGTGTCTTGTTGTGAGAACTGTGGGCGATGATGTTTTTTCCCTTGTTATGCCATTTGTAGAAGAAAACATATCAAAGCTAGATTGGAGATGTTGCGAGACAACCACTTTTCACCTGATAAGCTTACTCCTCTTTTCAATGTTTCTCTCAACTTTATTTTCAATGCAGTGAAGATAAGAATAGTCATGTTAAGGACAGAACTACATGGACCCTTTGAAGAGTATTTGAATTTTTCCACGGTTCAATAATGGAGACAATCTACTTTTTAAGTTTAGGACCTATTCTGGTGAACTACTAACAAGAGAGGAAAGGGAATGGGAACATAACAAGAAAAAGGTCTCTCAGTCACATCATATCTCATAGGTTAGAGGGTACTTTGTGAAGCATGTAATTACATTTGAGTGGTGAGCTTTGCATGTTCAAGATCAAAATTCGAATTAAAAGAATAAAAAAATCATTAATTTTGATTTGCTACTCTTTCTTATGTTGTCGTATGTTCAAATTAAAAGAATGAAAATATTTGTATTAAAAGAATGAAAAAATCATTATTTTTTATCTGCTAGTCTTAATTGCTATCATTACTGGGTTATGGTATTTCCTTTGAAACATATGGTTGCAATTGCTAGTTGTAGAAGATTAAGTAACCTTACTCATAATCATATAAACATAATTTCTAATTTCATAATTTAAATAGGTCTAAACTTTTTTTAACTTAATAAAATTATATTAATATATATCAATTCCAAAGTTATAATGTAATATTTTTATTTATAAAATAATTTTTTTAATATTAAAGAATGTAACCACCACCATTATTATTAATAATAATAGGAAAGAAATAAAAAGTTAAATCTAAAATATAAATATAAAAATTATAAATATATAAATTGAGCAAAATTTTATTTATTGTTAGAATGTTATAATATTGAATTTTGTATTTTTAATACACTAGCATAGATCTATTTTAAGTACAGATTTAACATAGAAGGATTAAATTTCTTCACTTGCAAAATTTTAACATAAGCCAAGAGGGATCAAAATTCTTCACATGCAAAATACAATGTGTTATTTTTCATTGTTTAAATTGTATTTAAATGCTAAATAGAGTATATATAGGACCAAATATAGTCACACAAATTAAAATGATTTTTTATTATTAATATAATTTTAGGTATATGTTAAGATTAATTTTGATTAAAATATGTTATTGATAAACTATATTGAATATTTTTTATACACAACATTAAAATGTTTTATTTTAACATTTTTTTCTATATATATAGTTATATGTGAAGTTGACATCGACATAAATT
>APFE030097139.1:160198-170866 GCA_000404065.3 Pinus taeda
AATTGATTTCGGCTGGGGGGTTTAAAAGGAACCATTGCTATTTTTTTTTTAATTTAGTTTTTATTTTTCTAAATGACATGTTGATCTAGTTGGTATTATGAAATTTATTCTCATGTTATTACTATATTGATATTATGTTATTAATCTTTTGAGCTACAAATCTTTCCAAAAATTTTTCATTTTAAAGGAAAATTACACTTAAAAAATTTGATTCCTCTCAATACTTGACAGATTCAAAATTTAGATGGATCTATGGATAGATTCAATGAATGCATTTTTATGAACAAGTAGGAACAAGTTTTCCAAAAGAAAAGTGCATCATTCTATCTCTAACTAGCAAAGGAAGACTTAGGAAAGTAATCTATCCATTGTTTGTGCATCATGCTTATTGTTTTAATAGCAAATAACCACTCCACACTTTCTCCTACCCAAAGTCTAAGATTAAAATCCTTTAAATGTAGATTTTAACCTTGTACAGAAATTACCTGCAAACAAATTCTTAAAAGGCAAAAAATATACAATGGAGAGAAACACAAAAAAATACAATGAGATTTCCCCTAGATCCCAAAAATGAGATTACCATATTGATTTTTCATTATATTCCTTTTAATGTTACAATACATATATACACATGTCGAAGCATACATAAACCCCAATCCATTAACCATGGATTAGAACATAACCGTATTTCCCTTGACTGGCTTTACAAAATACCATGGGAAGAAAATCATCATGCCCAAAACCATGTGAAAAACCCATGCAAAAAACCATAAGTAGGTCCACCCACCTAATATAGGGTCCAAAAAAATATAACACACACCCAACATTCTCTCAGTTGTTATTTTCTTTCCACACGGGGCCATAGGAGAGATTAGTCATTGGTCCAACCCTGCAACACGTTTCTCTACACCAAGAAAAATTCTCAGTGCTCACAAACTTTGTCACTGCATCTGTAACATTCTTTAAAGTGTCCATCTTTACTAGCAACACCTTTTTTTCCTCAGCAATATCCGGCACAAAGTGGTACTGAACATCAATTTGGTTTGTCTTTGAATGATAAGTAGTGTTCTTTGCCAAGAAAATTATACTTGGGTTGTCACAGTCTATTCTTATAGCTCGTTGTACCAAACCCATACTTGAATACAATCTCTGCAACCAAACCGCTTCCTTTCTTGCATAAGTGGTTGTCATGTATTCTGTCTTTGTAGTTGAAAGTGCCACTACAGACTTTCACTTGCTCGTCCAACTGACTACACCTCCAAACAGGTTAAATACATACCCACTTATATATCTTCTCTGATCCAAATCTCCAACCCAGTCTGCATCAACAAAGCCACAAATGTCCAAAACTCTATCCAATCCTGGTCTTCCTTGGTAGCACATACCATAATCACCATTGCCACACAAATACCTGAAAACCCGCTTCAATTTTGACCAATGATCCTTCCCTGGTTTTGACATAAACCTACTCAATACTCTCATTACATGTGCAATGATTGGTCTAGTATAGACCATTGCATACATCAGGCTACCGAATGCACTTGCGTATGGAACACAAGACATGTCCTATTCCTCTTCTTGTGTGTTGGGACACTGTTCAACAGATAACTTTACACCTACAGGAATAGGAACCTTCACCAGTTTATTGTCCTGTTGATGCAAGTTCAACCCTGCAATTAACCAGGATCTTCAATATTCACAACCCAGTATATAAAACTTTACAATCACCCTCTGAACTACCTCCACTTCTGCATGGAAGTATAATCAAAGTGCAGAATTTAGAAGGGATTCTCAACAGAAATTGACGAATCTGCGGTCAAGATGTCCTGAATATACGCAGCTGTAAAGACAGTGAGTGTCCACCAAACCTTTGAAGCTAGAAGACGGTGACACCAAACCTCACAATTTATTTCAAACAGAATTCAATCTGATGAGAATTCAAGTTAAGCAATCTGATGAGAAGTGTGTATCAATCAGATGGATATGCACACAAAAATATGAGAATAATTAATTAAGAAATAAAATATTTACAAGAGAAATCATGGCCTATTCATGGCCTCTTCTTCTTCATACTCACTCATTCTCTCTCACTCTCTTTTTTTTTTAATGCCTTTGAGGCTACATAATTTATAAAACTTAACATGATCTAGAATCATTGAACTAAAAGCTCTAAGACTCTACATGCAATGCATACATATGGCAAAAATCATCTTGAGGCTTTATTCCATCTTTTTCCATGTTATAAAATAGAAAAGCTTCCTTATCCCTTAATGATCCACATCCATTGCTTTTATGCCTAAAAGCTCTCCTAGATTTATTTATTTATTTTGAGAATATCTAATTAATCACACTTAAAAGCCTAAATATTAAACTGACTTGGAATTTAGGAAACTAATTCCACAAATGCATGACCCCCTATGTCTATTATTTACAATAATTTCCCTTTGGGCTGAATGCTCCCACATCAGACTCCCAAGGTAGAAAAAATTCATGATCTCCTGATCATGTGTTCAGAAATATGTTTCCCTGGATCCCATATCTTGTGTTGCAACTTTCCATTTGCCGCTGCTTCTGTATGTTGTTCTTCTCCAGGTCTCCACACTTTATGCTGCTTTGCTCCACTAGCTGCACTCTTGCAATCTTCTGATGTCTTCCTTTTGCTGCTTCTCTTTTGTTTCACTATTGCTGGTCTCTTCCAGGATTCCTTCATCATCATCTGCCTCATCAATTCAATTTCTTTGTCCAACAGACTTTCTCCAGCATCCTCAGTAAGACCTGTACTCACAAAACAATTGTTAGAATAAAAAATATAAGGCTTCAGTGCCTCTTCTGCTGCTACCAATCCACATGTTGCTCTATCTGTCACTATGGATGTTGCTGCCGCTGTCGCCATAGATGTTGCTACCTCCCAAACTTCCTGTCCCTCTACAACATGCTTTGGCTCATCATCTGCAATTTCATCCGCAACTTTTCCCTCTAGTTCACTGCACTGAACTCTTTCTTCTGTAATCTCCCTGTCATACTCTGGATTCTCCAACCAGTGTTCTAACAATGTAATTTCTCTGTAACATCGCTGAAGCACCTCATCATCACCTGCATTCATACATAAACTTTCAATATCAACTGTTACTTCCTTTATCTGTGCTTCAGACTGATTCACTTCTTCTGCATCTACAAGAACTTCCTCTTGTGCTGTAATAGTTTCACAAGATGGCACATCCTCCTCAGTAAAACCTGTAATCACATCACAATTGTCAGCTACAAAAATACACGGTTTTACATTATCCAGCTGATATGGATTTACCCAATAACTCAAGAAATCATCAATGATTTTCTCCTCTGTTTCACCAATGGAAACCTCCTCTTTCAACTCTGTTGCTTTGAGTTTTTCCTGTCTCAACTGGACCTCTATCCTCTGCTCAAGCTTTCTCAGCTCCTCTGTTAACTGCATGCTTATCTGTAAATCTCTTTTCTGCTGCAGCCTCTGCCATTTCACTCTCTTCCTCAGTAGTAAACCATGTCTCTGGTCTTTCACATCTTCCTGCAACAACTCCATCAATAGCTCAAGATGAACTGCTATTTCAGCTTTCTCTTTCTCATACTCTTCCTGAGTCAACTGTTGTCTTATGCCATTCGCCTTGGCATATTTCTCCTTCTTTCTTCTGTGGCCTCTTTCTGAACCTCTTCTCTCTCCTTTATGACTTTTAGTAGTCTTCTCCTTCGCCATAAGTTCCTCACCTATGAGTTGCATGAAGCCTATGCCACAGCAACCTCTCTTGCTGCCACTTACCTCACCAATCCTTCCCTCTGGATCTGGTCTTTTGGTAATCATTGGTTCTCTACTGGAACTTTTCGAGCATCCTCTACTGCTCCTGTAGGCTTCTCCCATCTGCAACTTTATTCAACCCCTGTTGAATCTTTAGGTTCTGCCACATTCACTTCTCCTTCTTCCCGCTGAGATTTCTTCACTATTCCTGTAAATCAATATTCATCAGTCCCAAAAATCATCACATGCAATTAACTTAACAAAAAAACACTTGAACCTTCAAAGAAAGCTGTTCCCGCTCTGATACCACATGATGCAGGTTCAACCCTGCAATTAACCAGGATCTTCAATATTCACAAACCAGTATATAAAACTTTACAATCACCCTCTGAACTACCTCCACTTCTGCATGGAAGTATAATCAAAGTGCAGAATTTAGAAGGGATTCTCAATAGAAATGGACGAATCTACAGTCAAGATGTCCTGAATATACGCAGCTGTAAAGACAGTGAGTGTCCACCAAACCTTTGAAGCTAGAAGATGGTGACACCAAACCTCACAATTTATTTCAAACAGAATTCAATCTGATGAGAATTCAAGTTAAGCAATCTGATGAGAAGTGTGTATCAATCAGATGGATATGCACACAAAAATATGAGAATAATTAATTAAGAAATAAAATATTTACAAGAGAAATCATGGCCTATTCATGGCCTCTTCTTCTTCATACTCACTCATTCTCTCTCACTCTCTTTTTTTTTTAATGCCTTTGAGGCTACATAATTTATAAAACTTAGCATGATCTAGAATCACTGAACTAAAAACTCTAAGACTCTACATGCAATGCATACATATGGCAAAAAGCATCTTGAGGCTTTATTCCATCTTTTTCCATGTTCTAAAATAGAAAAGCTTCCTTATCCCTTAATGATCCACATCCATTGCTTTTATTCCTAAAAGCTCTCCTAGTTTTATTTATTTATTTTGAGAATATCTATTTAATCACACTTAAAAACCTAAATATTAAACTGACTTGGAATTTAGGAAACTAATTCCACAAATACATGACCCCCTATGTCTATTATTTACAATAATTTCCCTTTGGGCTGAATGCTCCCGCATCACCTGCATATTAAACCTTTGTAGTATTGTCTCGACATACTTCCTTGGGTTTAACCAGAGCTTTCTCTTTACGTGATCTTGTTTAATTTCCATGCCCAAAATATAGTTTGCAACACCAATATCATTCATGTCGAATTTGGAGGAAAATTAGGTCTTCAATTCTTGGATAATTTCTTTGTCATTTCCAATCAACAACATATCATCCACATGCAAGACCAGATAAATAACACGGTCACCAATTAATTTATTGAATACACACAATGATTTTCTTTACTTCTGGTCAAGCCAAGTCCTCGTAGAAATGTATCAGATTTATGATACCACATCCTTGGTGACTTTTTTAACCCATACAAATACTTTTTTAACCTGCATACTAGTTCTTTCTTACCCTTCACCGCAAAGCCTTCAGGTTGCTTCATTTATATCTCTTCTTGTAAATCCCCATGAATAAATTTCGTCTTCACATCCATGTGTTCCACCTCAAAATCAAAAGCAATAACAATAGATAAAAGTAATCTAATAGAAGTTACCTTAGAAACTGGAGAAAAAATATCACCAAAATCAATTGTTGGCACATAGGAATAACCTTTTGCTACCAAACGAGCTTTGTATTTCTCCACGGTACCTTGCCTTATGCATTTATCTTATTCTTAAACACACATTTTCTTCCAATGGGTTTCCTTCCAGCCAGAAACTCCAACAGATCCCAAGCCTCATTTTTGTCCAAAGGTTCCATTTCATCAACCATGGCCTCTTTCCAAAGTTTTCCATCCTCTGAATCTACTACCTCCATAATAGTTCCAGGATCATCATCAGTAACAGATAAAGAAAAAATTGAACAAAAAGAATATGGACTATACCTTTCTGGTTGCCTTCTTTCTCAAACTAATCTTCTCACAGCTGAAGTTTGTGGCTCTTCATCTTTTGATTCCTCTTCTGCTATAGAGACTGATTCTTCTCAAGTACCTTTGGTAGGACTTCATGTTTAATACCATATTTCACCTCTTTAAACACCACATCTTAGTTGTACATAACCTTCCTTGTTTTTGGGTTCCAAAGCTTATAATCTTTTAAACCATCCTTATACCCAATAAAGATGCACCTTTCATATTTACTATCCAACTTGGTTATTTTATCCTTGGAACATGTACATATGCATCATAGTCAAATACCCTTATGTGTGAAAGAGAGGGTTTCTTACCAGTCTATACCTCATGTGGAGACTTATCCTCCAACGTTGATGAAGGTGATCTATTAACTAGGTAACATGTAGTCTCCACCACCTTTGCCCAGAATTGTTGTCCTAACCCGACACCACTGAGCATGCTTCTTTCCTTTTCCATGAATGTCCTATTCATTCTTTCAACTACTCCATTCTTTTGAGGTGTGTATGGAGTAGCCTTTTGTCATGCTATACCACACTTATTATAGAACTCTTCAAATTCCTTCTTGTAGAACTCTCCATCATTACATGTCATTAGCACCTTTATCTTTTTCTCTGTCTGGTTTTCCACTAGAGCCTTAAATTCTTTAAACTTGTAAAAGACTTCAAATTTATTCATGAGGAAATATATCCATGTATTCCTTGAGAATTCATCTATAAATTATACTTAGTACACAAACTTAACTAGTGATGGAACTGACGTAGGTCCAAACACATCACTATGCACAAGCTCTAATATCATTTTTTCCCTCTTAACAATAGAGGGGAAACTCACCTGATTATGCTTCCCATATACACAATGTTCGCTAAAATCAAAATCCAGAGAGAAATAGACATAATTTCTACCATACCATTACCATGAAGTATTCGAAGGCCCTTCTCTCAAATATGTCCAAGCCTTTGATTTCATAGCATGGTCTTTTCTCCAGAGACCACAATGTTTTTTGCTCCACTTTCAGGAACCATAGAACTGTTGCACCCATCAATAATACCGCTACCTAGAAGCTTGTACAAATTTCCAATCCAAACTCCCTGCATCAATACCATTGCTCCAAGAACCATATTGCAAGTATCTTTCTTGAACACTATTTTTACAACTACATCATCCATCTTGCTTACATAAATAAGATTTCTGGCCAATGCAGGAATATGAAGAATACCCAGAAGTGTTCTAATCCTTCCACCTTGCAACTTCAACTTGAATTTTTTGTGTCTCATGATTCTAGCCTTCCTTTCATCCCCAAAGAAGACATCGCCACCATCATATTTCTCATACTCACAGAACCACTCCTTGTGGGGAGTGAAGTGAAAGGATGTACTTGAGTCAATTAGCCATGCCTCATTATCTACATGTGTACTTGAAGAAGAAGTCGAGCACACATCCCCACCTTAATTTGAGGTGGTTTTCACCTCTGTAGTAGGAGCATCATCAAGCCCCTTTTCTTTCTCATGAGCTTTAGATCTACAGTCATTTTTTTTTGGTCAAGTAAGAATGGAGCCTTCTATTAACTGAACTAGTACATTACACATGTTACACGTCTATGCAATTGCGGAGACCAAAACAAAAACTAGCCTGTTGTGGGAATGCCAACAATAGGAAACAAACCAAATCACCTCGGACTTTCAAAACCTAATAAATAGGCAGGAGCGTTAAACTCCCAAGGGCTCTCTGTCATCCACAGACAACTGAAGGGCATCCACTAAGTGCCAGACCATTGCTCTGGACCTGACAGTAATACAAACCTCAGTTGAAAAAGTTTGAGGTCTGCCCTTCTGAAAACGCATCGGCACTTCTACATTGTTGATCTTTTCAAGATCCAATGGTCCCATCACTACTCGACTTTGAAACTTTCCCTCATCTAACAACCGTCAATCTCAGTCCACCAGATCTAACAGCTCACCTGTTTTTTGCATATTTAACTTGCGCACCCCAAATCCGCCCGAAAAGTGGTTTCCCTCTCTCACCTCGTTGCTACGTGTCACAATGTGAGTGAAATCAAAGACAAAGGGGAAATACAACTTACTACCTATCCTTTGCCTGAAATCCACTAGTGGGTTTTTCCAACCCACTACTGCCAACCCGGACCCAACGAAAACAAAAACCATAGTTCTCAACAAAGTTTGAAATCTGCCCCATCGAAGAAACCTTGGCACTTCTCCACCATTGATCTATTCAAGATCCAACGGTCACACCATTTCTCGACTTTGAGACTTGCTCCTCCTTTTCAACCATCGATCTCGCTCCCCTAGATCTAATGGCTCACACGTATTTCGCTTCATTAACTTGCGCACACCAAGTCCGCCTAAAAAAAGTGGTTTCCCTCTCTCACCTCGCCGCTACGTGTCACTGTGTGAGTGGAATTGGAGCTAACAGGGAAATACCGTTTACGGCCTTTCCTCTGCCTGAAATCCACTTTGGTTTTCTCCAATCCGCTTCTGCTCATTAACTGTCGGGTAACTTCCTCGCTCAAACACCATAGATCTATCTCAATCGAGATCTATTGGACCAGAATCAGTCCTCACTCCACTGCATCCTAGTCATCCTTTGCTGATCTTTGGACTGTTGCCAAACAAGAAAATAGTTTAGGCTTCCCTATCCTCCCTCCTATCTCCTAAGCCTCTTCAATCCATATTGTCAATCCATCGATCCCTATCTTTAGCATCCTGACCGAGACAATCCTCTAATAGTTTTCCTGGGGTTAACAACTCCCAAACGTGCTGAGTGTCCCTTTCCTTATTAATCACTAATTCATTCACCAGACGATTAGCTAATACGTTAGATTTTCTTTTCACATGGACAAAGCTAACAATTTTTAAGGTTTGCAGGTGGGTATAGATATGGTGAAAGACTTGCGATAGCCTCCAGTGTTTCGACACTTTATCCGGTGATGTACCATTGCATATTTTCTTGGCCGCTCTAATAATCAATTATGAATATGATTCAATGATGACATTGTGTGAATTTGAATCCACCAAGATTTCCAAGCATTGATCTAAGGCCATGAGTTCCGCCATGTTATTGGTGGCCTTTCCCAAGTGGCCATGAAAGATCTCCTTTATTTGACCCTAGTCATCTCTAATAACACCCCCAAAACTAGCTAACCCTGGGTTGCCCTTAGAAGCTCCGTCTATATTGACCTTTAAATAGCCATGTGGAGGAGGCTTCCAAATATTTATATTTGCATTTATTTGGCTCACACCTTTGATTATTCCCTATGGGCCTATAGTCTAGAGACCCAAATGCAGTAGAGTGCATGCATATTGGGGTAGAGGAGGGTCCTTAGAAATTTTCCTCAACAAGTTGCTAACTGTGTCTTTGGGCTGCCTTAAAATTTGGTCAATTATATGTTGGGGCTTACTTGCTTTGTTTTTTAAGATCTGATTATTGCGTTCTTTTCAAACATCCCAGATGGAAAAGCCTGGAACCAAAGTCCAGGGTTTATTAATGATTTCATTCCCTGAGAAGTTTTTCCTTCAATTCTTCAAAGTGTTGGAGATGCTGAGTCTATCCCTATCAGTGTGCCTAAATATTGAGGCCACCCATTCCCACACAGTAGAGGTGAAAGGGCAGAGGTTGAGAAGGTGATCCATTGTCTCCTCTTGTGAGCCACATAGGTAAAATTTGGAGGGTCCAGTGAAGCCTTTTTTCAGGAGGTTCTCCCAAGTTAAAATTTTCCTTTGATGAACTAGCCAAATAAATAACTTTATTTTCATCTAGTGGGGGCTCTGCCAAAGATTCTTCCAAACTTGATCAGGGTTTAGGTAGTTCAATCCTATTACTACCTATTTAGCTTCTCTGAGGTTAAAGTTTCCTTCAATGTTTTTTCCCCATCTTAGTTGATCAGGCAAGGAGGATACCAGAATACTCCTATGCTGTAGATCGTGAGCAAGAGAGTATTCCTGGTCCTTCAGAGGGCTCTCTTCACTGTGGCCTAGATCCTTCCAAATTCTCCATTTTCCATTGTTCCTTACTTGGTCCCAGAATTTATTTACCATAAGTAGACCTTTTTTGTTTGTGTCATTCTTGAGAGCTGCTAATTCCTCCTTGTACACGTTGTGTTCCTGTTGCTAGTTATCCTCCCAAAATCGTGCTAGGTTCCCATCTCGAATCTCCTAGAAGCTATGTTGCTGAACAATACCTTTATTTTCCCAGGCAAGTTTCCAAATGTGGGAGCCCTTAACATGCCTTGACATTCTAATGTGATCCTTCTACTGCCAATTTTTGGCATATTTTTGTTTCCAAAGCTTAGCCCAAGGAGTTGTCGATTCCTTGATCCACCTCCACCAGAGTTTATCTCCCGAAACTCTGTTGGGAGTTTCAAGATCATGAAGCCCCAAGCCACTGTCATGCAGAATGAGTTATATTTGCGGACAAATCTAACCTCCCTAGGAGTCTAAGACTCTCTAGTGACAAACAAACCAAACAAGAGCTATCCTTCTCTAGATACACATCATCCTATAAGAATTCAAATGTTTTCGATCTTACCTTAGGTCTAAACGCTTGTTGTAGTAGTCCAGCCTTCTGATCCAGATGAGCTCCTCTTTCACTTTCAGACCTGCATACACTAACAAAGCAAACGATTACATAGCATCTGAATATTCATTATAAAACAAAGCATATCTATCATATTGACCAAGGAATACATGAAATAATTCATTAACAAATCATTGAGAAGAATGGACTTATTTGTATTAAATAATCAAAGGAACCATTACAACCTGAGCCTTGGTGTTGTGCAAGGCTCCTCCCAGGGTCCAGCAAGAGATTTCCTCTACTTTGACAAGCTCACCCACTCCCACTATGGCAACAAGGAAGGATAGTGATCTCTCCTCACAA
>APFE030097139.1:183990-238413 GCA_000404065.3 Pinus taeda
ATGAAAGTCCTAATTAAGAGAGTTGAGAGAATGCAATCTTTTCAATAAACACAACTTCTCAAAAGACAATCAAAGAAACAATTTTCTTTTCTCTTTTAAAACACACAAAACAAGACCACTCTTTACTTAATGAAAAAATTCTTTTCTCTTTCAAAGATATCAAATGCTACTCTAAAACAAATATCGCAAAGGAGATCGTTGATATTTTCCTATCTAGCGAAAAGCATATAAAACTAATCTAATCAAAGCAAATCCAAGATCTATGCAATTTATGAAAAATCACTCAAAAAGCAAACAAAGGAAATGAATCTAACTTTTCTTAACAACTTAATCTAAGAAGCAAAAGCTTACTAGGATGATTCTTGGGGTGTTTTACTTGGAAATGATTGATCCAAGGACTAGTTTATGCAGAATCATGAACTAATCAAAACAAAACTCAATCTCTTTTTGTTCTTTTATAAAATGAAATTCGCAACTTTAAATGACAAGCTTATTGAAATTTTGCAAGAGAGACAACACAAAGGTAGGTTGCTCACGAGGGAAGATTTCGCGACTGGCCCGACTCCTAAGAAGATCAACAAAACCAGAGAGATCTAAGGCTTTATGATTTCTAAACCCAAAGTCACTACAGGACCAATTATAAAAATCAAACCCTAAGGCGAAAATCTCAAGGAATCTCACTAAAACGATCAATACTAATGGAAAAAGTATAGGTGAAGTTTTCTGACAGTCAACAGTGGTTCTGGGCAGAAAAAACTAAGAAAAAACAAATTCAAAAGGGAGAAATTGATAAAAAAGGGAAAATTTCTAAATTTTACCAGGGTACGCAGGCAACCTGTTTAACCAGGTGCGTGGCCGCTCTGTGTGCACAGATAGTGCGTACAAGTACGCACTGTGTCTAACTCAGAGGGTGCGTACTACTGTAAAACAAAGAAAAACTAAGTTCTAATTTGACCCTAAGCTAAGCCACCCAAAAACACAGTCAAGCAACCAAAAAGCAAAAGAAATAAGACTCTTTTCAGATCAAAGCAATGATCAAAGGAAAAATCAAACACATCAATGGATTCCCCAGCGGAGTCGCCAATTTGTCATGCGGAAAGAGTTATTTTTGCGGACAAACCTAACCTCCCTAGGAGTCTAAGGCTCTCTAGTGACAAACAAACCAAACAAGAGCAATCCTTCTCTAAACACACATTATTCTATGAGAGATCAAGTGTTTTCCGATCTTACCTTAGGTCCAACGCTTGTTGTAGCAGTCCAGCCTTGCTGATCCAGATGAGCTCCTCCTTCACTTTAAGATCTGCATACACTAACAAAGCAGACGATTACATAACACCTGAATATTCATCATAAAACAAAGCATATTCATCACATAGACCAAGGAGTACATGAAATAATTCATTAACAACAAATCATTGAGAAGAATGGACTTATTTGTATTAAGGAAACAAAAAAGGAACCATTACAACCTGAGCCGTGGTGTTGTGCAAGCTCCTCCCAGGGTCCAACAAGAGATTTCCTCTACTTTGACAAGCTCACCCACTCCCAATATGGCAACAAGGAAGGATAGTGATCTCTCCTCACAAGTCAACAATGGAAGTCCTAATTCCAACAGCATTTACCTTTTAGAATGTTCAGCTTTCAACCTCCCCTCCCTGGCCCAATTCCTGTATTTATAGTGTTCTAGAGGAGGTTATTCAGTTCCAACATCAATGGGATACTCCCTCTTTTGGATGGGGTAGCTCCTCTCTTGATGGGATAAGTTCCTCTATCATAGGGATGCATGAACCATCTGGAGGCGCTCAATACACGTCAAAACTCTTCTAGAAGGCTCTAGAAGTGACCACAAGTAACTTTTTAAAGATGAAACTCGCGCCTTTTGACCTTTACAGGGGTACGCACCCAACCTTTAGCTTACAGAGCGTACAAGTACGCAGGTATAGTGTATTTGGAGTGCGTACACGCAGGCAAGGTAGAGAGAACCTGCGTACCCAGAGATAAACATGTTTTTAAGTGATTTTCTCTCCTTTGAAGTTTTGACATGAAGAGCAGAGGTATGGGGCTTGACAAAGAGGACAATGTGGCTATTGATGAGGCCACATAGACTGCAGATAGTCAAGGTGACAAATTTCAGTGTAACAGCCACCATGGCTCTTGGGTTTACAGATCTTGTCCCAGGCTGCTAAAGCCCATTTCTTTTTCTCTTCTCCTTTGCCCCATAGGAAATCCCTTTGTATGTTCCTAATCTGTTGTTTAATTCCTTTAGGAGCAGGAAGAGCCGAGAATATGAACATGGGAATTGCCTGTAGGATAGCCTGTGTGAGCACAAGGCACCCCGCCAAATTTAAAGACCTGCATGTCCATTTTCTAATCTTGTATTGAAGTTTATTTATTATTGGCTCCACACTTCCTTGCTTATAGGTTTATCTGTGAGAGGTATTCCCATATACTTGGAAGGTAGCTGGTCCCTTTGAAACCCAAGAATTCTGGTGATGTTTCTTTGAATAGCAATGTCAGTGTTAAAGAAAAAACTTATGATTTGTTGAGGCTTACCTCTGTGCCAACTGCCATAGCAAAGTCATTTAAAGTATGTTTGATCGTTCTAGCTTCCCTGACTGTGGGTATGCCCTGTAGCATTATGTCATCCACAAATTGTCGATGAGTGTTTTCCACTCCATCCAAGGTGAGTTTGATACCCTGGATTCTTCCTTCAGCATTTGCCATTTTAATCGCTCTGCCTAGCCCTTCCATCATGAGAACAAAGAGGAAGGGCGAGAGTGGATCCCCTTGTATGAGACCTCTGGATGGTGTGAAGAGTCTTGAAGGAGTGCCATTAAGTAGGATGGAAAAATTGGTCGTGGTAACTAGTACCATAACCCATCTTATCCAGTTTTGGTCGAAGCCATAGGCTCTTAGAGCTTCCCTTATATAAGACCAACTTAGCTTGTCGTAAGCTTTCGCTAGGTCCAGCTGAATGATCATTACAGCTTGTTTGTTGCTTTTGAGAGAGTGTACCACCTCATGCACTTGGATGATTTTATTGAGGATTTGTCTTCTTTCCACATATCCTGTTTTCTCCTCTGAGATGAGAGCTGGTAAAAGGGGCTTGAGTCTATTGGCGATCACCTTGGAAATAATTTTATACACCACATTGCATAAAGCTATGGGTCTAAAACCATTCGGAGTCATGAATTTTTCCTATTTAGGGATCAAAGCTATGAAGGAAGCATTAAAAGCCTTCAGAACCTTTTTGGATCTTCTTGAGTCTTCCACCACCTCAAGGATATACTGTTTGACTATTTTCTAGTAGGCTTTGAAGAAGTCTACATTGAACCCATCTGGGCCTGGAGCTTTTCCATTTTGCATTTCATTGATCACTTCACTGACCTCCTCTTCCAACATTGACCTGTTGGGATTGTGGTTATCCTCTCTGGTAACCAGCTGAGGGATATACTGAGTGAAATGGTTGATGAATGTAGATCTATCCTCCAGAGGCTCCTTTGCTATACTGAGGAAATGTTGTATAAGGACAAATTCCATGTCTTTGTGAGAGATGAGTTCTCTTCCTTGAGAATCTTTGAGCTTTGTGATTCTGTTGTGTGCCCTGTGATCCATGGTGGATTTATGAAAGAACTTTGTGTTTGTTTCTCCCTTTATAATCCATTGTATCCTTGATTTCTGTCTCCAGAAAATCTCCTCTTACAAGCACCGATTTTCCCATTCTTCCTGCAGAGAATCAGCTAGCTTTTTCTGCTCCTCATTAAAGCCCTCTGTGATGCTAATTTGATTGATCTCCTGGAGTTTCTGCTTAGCTTCTCTTTTGGCTTTGAAGATATTGCCAAATTTCTTTTTGTTCCAATCTTTAACCCTAGATTTGATATGTTTGAGTTTCTATTGGAGCAGGAACATTCTAGTGCCTTGAATGTTCAGATCCTCTTTCCACCATTTGTCAATATCACTGGTGAATTTAGGGTGAGAGAGCCAGGCATTTTCAAACCTGAAAGGTCTGTTTCTTGGTGTACCCATTCTTCATTCGCCTGCACCCATTCTTCATCATATAATTCTAAAATTATTGCGTCTGGAAGTGCTCTAGATAAGTCCATTTCCACACATGTCCGAGTGAAATAGGTGTATTTTCCTTTCAAAGCCACATCTAAGATCTTTAGAAAATGCCCTAGTTTGTTGCCTATTGTTTTCAGAGATTCTGGTAGCTAATAATCCAGAGGAAGGGAGTATAGTATGATCCATATTGGTACCAGTGTGAATGTCTCACGTTCTGGGACAAAGTTCATCATCTATGGCCACATGTAGAGGCCTGTCGCATCATAGAAATATGGTCCTCCTTCGAACACTCTATCTTTATCCTCTAGGCTTGTGAATACTACTGTGAAGAAGCCCTTAGATCCCAAATGAAGGTGTATTCCCCCCTTTGGATTCTAGTGGCTCCTTATCCATACGTGCAGTGCCCTCTCCGTCAGCCATATCCCCATGCATTTGCATATGACTGCATATTCCATCATATGATCCCTATGCGCTTGTAGCGCTGGGTCGCTTAAGATGACCCGAGTAATGATGTTCGACTTGGGTTTGTAGACCCCATTTGTCCTTATGGAAGTAGGTATTTGACTTCTACCTCCTTTTTCCTTCTCCTTACTGGCTTCCTGCTGAACCCCTTCTTGTTCATTAGGTTTGTTTCTTCCCAATATTTATGTGTTTCTTGCCTCTGTTTCCTTCTCCAGAGGCTTCTGGAAACGCCGCTTTCTCGCATCCTTGCTTCTATCCGTAACTACTTGACTGTAGGAGGGAGCAACACTCCCCCCTGTGCGTCCTACCATGGTGCCCAACGTTAAAAATGTAATGCCAGCCCTAGATCAAGTTGCAGAGCTCGATACTTGCAGCACCCAATCAGATCTATAGTCATTTTTGAAGTGCCCTTCCTTTCCACATTTCCAGCACCCCTTTACAGGTTTTCCTGGAGATATAGATCTCCCACTCGAGGACTTATTTTTTTTCTTTCTGTTCTCGGACCATCCTCGTATAGACAAGGCGTCTCCATTTTTTCTCTCCATAATTTCCATCTCATCTCCTCTGAAAAAAAGTATGAGACTATTTCATCAAACTTCAAGGTAGTTGCATTGCTACCTATTGCAACAACTAGACTATCCAATGAATCTAGTATTAAAGGTGTTCATATGTGCTGTGACTGAGTTTCCAGCCTTCATCCTGAGGTTATACAAGTTTTTTGTTTTTTGTTTTGCTTGTTTTGTTTGTTTTTTTTGTTTTTTGTTTGTTTTTTTTTGCTTTTTTTTTTTGTTTTTTTTTTTGTAGGAACAATTTGTTAACTAGAGGCTTAGATTAGTACAAATTCCCTAACTTTTCCCACAAAGCCTTCATCATAGCTTCCCCTAATACATTCAACAATATTGAATCTAAGATACATAACCATATTGTGCTCTTTTCTTTCTGATCCAACTTCTCCTAGCCTTCAGCTAACATTGTCGTGGGTTTAGTACCCAGATCTACTGCGAACCACTGATCTTTATTTACCAACAAACCCTCCATCTTGATTTTCCACAACTCAAAAATCCAACCATTAAATTTCTTGATCTCTATATTTCCACTTTTCACTGTCTTCTTTCACCGTAAGAATCAACACCGCATATCTCCCACTGAACACGATCTACCACAGGCCCGAGAAAAACCCATTAGCAGCAAAGGCATCCCCTTGAAGATGAAAGAAATCTGATACCAAATGTATGTTTTAACCCTGTACAAAAATTACCTGCAAAAGAATTCTTAAAAAACAGAGAATATACAATGGCAAGAAACAAACAAATACACAAAGATTTCCCTTGGATCCCAAAACTAGGACTACCAAATTTATTTTTTGTTATATTCATTTCAGTGTTACAATACATATATATACATTTCGAAGCATACATAAACCCCAATCCATTAATCATGGATTAGAACATAATCGTAGTTCCTTTGACCATATCATTAAAATACCATGGGTAGAAAACCATCATGCCAGAGCCATGTGAAAAACCCATGCACAAAACCGTAGGCAAGTCTTCCCACCTAATGTAGGGTCCAAAAAAAACTTGCCCGGGTCGCTGCCACAGAACCCATTTAGGGGGGCTACCATCCCCCTGCAAACCCATCAACAAGTGGGGTTGCCTTCCCCCTGTGACCTCCCAATGCACCCAATGCAACAAAGAGGGGGTTGGTCGCCCCCCCCTAACCCCTCGGCTTCGCGCATGGGGCTAGTCGTGGAAATAATATAAAACAAATCCAACATTAGCCTATCCCATTAATATAAAAAATAGTACATGTGAAATTGAAATTAGTATAAACAACATCTTGTGTCCTATTTTTTTTTTTTTTATGAGTCTAAGAACTTCTATTATATTAGCATAAAAATATTGATTAGAAAATGTTTCTCTATGGATCCCCCCCGCTTCTTTTTGACCATATTTGTTAGTTGGGAGAGCTGGAGTTTGTAGAATATTTTTCCATTGAACCATTATTTTTGATAGGCTTAGTAGCCTTACATGCCAAAAGGGAACAAAAAATAACAAGCAAGCTATAAGCATACTATCAAGGAGGAGGTTGAGGAGGGTGCAAAGGTGGCACAACTATCAGACTAGGTCGCTCATGCTTATGGAAGTCTATGTGTTCAACTCTGGCCTCCAACTCGTGTAGGTGCTTGTTTGTCCAACGTAAGCTCCGAAAGATGTTGGCCAGTTCCTCCACGATATCATTTTGAATGAATTGAATATCATTTATGTAGTCTACAAATTTTTTCCAATCCTCATATCTATGTTCTCAGAGGATGTCTAGGTTTTCCTAAATTCCTTGTAGTTGCTCTGCAATGGAGCCCAACATGACATGCATAGTCACGTGGCCCGGGGACTGATTATGATTCTAAGAAATCTTCGCCATACAACCCAAACTCTCTAAAGTTTTCAACGACGAGTTATTGCATTCATGATACCATGCCTATATGTAATAACCACTGTCTTTGCGGGGTCGACCCTGCTGGAAAGGCATGGTTGAGGTCTTGCCACAATCTTAGACCTGAAACACAATTGAGACCCTAGAAACCCCAAATACACCTCGATGATGACCACAAATAGGAAATGCCCAGACCAAGACACATGACAAATTTAATACCATAATAGCACTATGAAACCCACAGTAAATAGGGGTGCCCATAGACTTATCTACCCCTAGAACATTCAACCACTCACTCTAACCACACTTAAAAGGAAACTTGTATATCCACCTAGCCTAGACAAGGACAAATAGCAAAAAATTACCAACCCAAAAGGGCATAGAGCATAAACTTATGCCCAAACTATACCCACCAATTTCCTAGACTGATGTAAGGAAGAATAAGGGACACCCCAATCTCTGAGGTAAAAAATAGAATTAGAACCCCTGAGACACTTAGGAGTCGAGGCCACAAAAGGCATTTGTACAAAGCCCTACCCTACATACTGAATGCCCATAATGAAACCAGAAAGATGAGGCCAAAAGAACATGCAATTTCCACTAGAAACTCACTATGTTTAGCAAGATAATTTCAGGAGCTAACTAAAAAAAAGTTTTTTGATACCTGAGAGCTATAGTGTAGCAAGTTGACAAAGGTTCTTCTCTACTGATCGAAGCCATGAATCCTACCTTCCAACTCAATTCTAGGAGGAAAAACTGTTACAATTGAGAAATGCACTCCAAGGTCCCAGATGAATGCCTAGGAGGTTTTCAAGGCACAAACAATTGCATCAAGGTATACCACTACTCGACACTGGTTATTCAACTTCCCAGGTGAGCTTGCATGACCACCCTCATTCATGTTCACCACCCTAAAACTTCCACTCATATCCCGCTTCACAATAACAGTGACAAATAGTTTTAGTAGCATAATAACTCGAACCGTTGTGTCTAGAAGGCTCTGAAGATGGTTGTCTTGTCCCATAATAACACTCATTAATTGAGACATGTTCATCACCTGGGAAGGGGGGAAAGCTCCGAGGAAACTTTGCCTACCGTTTGTGTGTACCCATCAGAGGAATTTATGTTGTCTTCAATTATCCTTGAGAGAGTATCAAACTCACCTGGACCCAGGTTGATGGAGCTCAAAGTTATATGCCATCCCATGGTTATCTCCCAATGTATTTCCTGGGTAACCTAGTTTGCCAACTAATCCACAACCTTATGACCTGATCTTAAGGAGTCAATTGTTATGACATATGAGAAACTGTCTAGTAAACCCTTTATTCTCTCAGCTTGGGACTCCAATCTCCAACTTCACACAAGCTTTGATGAAGGAAAACCATCTACTAGTTTCTATGTGTAGAGTTCCATAACTATTTTGTTTTGACACCCTTTTTCCACCATTTTCCTCTTTTTCATCATCACTATCAACTCAATAAAGGTAGTAAATCATAGATTTTGACAAGGTAACAACTCTTACATGTCTTATTTTTCATATGTGTTAATGTTCCTTATTGTTATATTAAAGAGTGCACTAGCTACAAAATTAACATGATTCTGCAACCATTTTATAAATCTGCAGCTACCTCCATGGTTCGCAGGGCTCTGGTGTGCTAATGAAGCAAATAAGCATATGGGTAGTTGAGGATTGATCCCCTAATGGATCTCCTCCTATTCGCTAAAGCCAGTTCACCAAAATAATCACACAGTGGTGCAGTCAAAGATACAGGTCAACATGTAGCAGCAAGAGTCTAGGCACAACACATTTTTTGGATTTTCTTTCCAAATAGCAAATCGACAAAATAACACTTTTCCTATCTAGTTTCATATTTTAATTATGATTAAACAAAAGAAATATAGGCATAAAAGTCTCAACTGATTGAGCAAGCATTTTATATAAATATATATTCTCTGTAAACAATATAAAAAAAAGTATTAAGTTAATTTCTGAAGAAATTGCGAACATGAACTTCGTTCTTGTATTCATTTGAAGTTACTTTTCTAATTCGATGTATATGTGATTGTGAATAATACCTACTGGATACAGAGGGCCCCTACAGATAGTCAAGGTTTTCAGTTTATTTTTGTTTCATTGCTTTATGATTTGTTTAATTCAATTTCTTTCTGTTATCACCGCATTCTAGTTTAATTACTTTGTCTAGAGTAGATAAGTTCATAATTGGATTACTTAATTTCAAATCAGTACTTCAACTCAAATCCTCGATAGCCTACCCCTTGACATCCGCTTTCAGTTCAACATTGGAAGTTCGCAGCCAGAACCTAAGTGTTAGTGAGGCGGGCGGGTCACCGATACTTATTTGATTCTTAGAATGACGCCGTTGTTTTCAGTATTTCATATAACTCAGATTATTTTGATTACCATTTCTTATTTTGTTATGCTTGCAGTCATTTAATAAACTATTCCTTCAACATTTTTCACTTCAAATAGTCTTTCCATGCTTTCTAGAATCATAACTTATATCACTGTGCAGTTTGTAATTAGAGATTTCTTTCATACTCTTTAAGATCAAAATTTGTATATATTTTGTAGACAAGCTTTTGTTTTAATTCCAATACTCTATTTCATAAGCAACAAGGTGTTTATATAGATTCATAATTTTAGGATACTCAAATAGATATGATCCAGTAGACTAATCTAACAAAAGCTTAAACTCCCATTTAATCTATCAAAAGCTTAACTCTCATTTATTCTAATAGTAGCTTAACTTTCAAGTATTAATTTGTGGAAATCTAACTCTTAATGAAAATATATATAAAATAAAAAATATCAAAACAAACATAACCATCATCTTACTGAATGAAAGAATAGGCTTCTAGCATATATAATGCACCTGCACTTCACAAGTTTACCAACTCTGGTCAATAATTTATGCTTGCAATTTAAGAACATTAAATTGACCAAACATTTTGGCGTCATTGCGAGGGAAGTGTAAATAGAAGTATTAAAAAAAAAATCAAATAAAAACATGACATGCATAGGGAAAGAGACTCTAGAGGTACGTTTGTAGGTCAGGGAAGAAGTTCAATTCCTACATCATCACTCACTCCACCACGAACTCGTAGTGCCACACCACCCACACAAACTCGAATTCCATCTATAGCAGGCCAATATAGACTTCCTGAAGTCATATCATCCGAAATACAATCTAAAGGTTCACCAACTTCATCAACAGAGATTGTGATAGAAGAAGATACTACATCTCCAACAACTAGAATAATTTTTCTATCTTCAACTAGAGAACAACTTCTAGCTCAAGAGTTAGAAGTTGTTGAAATATGACAAAAAGAATACTCCAATTTAATTTTTCCTTGAATTAAATTGTGAATTAAAATCGAATTTAGTCTTAACAACTACTTGGAAATAATTAGTTAATTAATTTTAAATTAATTAGTTGGAAAAATTCAAGTTCGAATTCTTTCTGAAGTCATGCAAGAGTTATCCCTTAAATTAAGGAGATACGATTGAGTTATATTTGAGTTGTAATTAGTTAACTCAGTTTACTGAGTTAAGTCCAGTTAAATTAGTTCCAAACTATTTGAGGAACTAATAGTGAGTTAGCAGTCAGTTGATGCATTAATGCACTCCACTAGTGCTACTCCAGTTAACTGAAGATTCCCTCATCAGAAACTCATGCATGTCTATTCTGAGAAATACCCAGTTGAGATTAATGTTCAAGGGAAGTGTATTATCAGTTTCATGTGTTTTCTCATGGAGAAAACTCATGCATGCAGTCAAGGATTTATCCTTGAAGATTGCGTAGTTTTGAAGGATTGGTTTTCCACTTGGTAATAGGCAAATCATCCAGAAGGAACAATGCAAGGAAATATGAGCTTGGAGGGAAGAGAGGAAGGTTGGAGAGAAGCCATGATTGCTTGTGAGCATCTATGAGGATTTTACTGAGAGCTAGCTAGCTGTGAGAGCTAAGGCTTTGTATAATTCCTATGTATTTCCACCATGTATGATAATACAATAGTGTGGGGTTTTGATCTGAGACTTTCCCCAAAGTATTTTCATGTGTATTGTGCCATTGATTCTTCTTCTAGTGGTAATATTTTTCATATTGATATTTAAGATTCCGCAAATTGATAGTAGAAGTAGGTTATAATATTTTGCTTTGATTTATATTGCATTATCAGGTTAACCTATCACAGATATTCTACATGGTATTAGAGTTGTGAATAGTATAATGAGAAGAGTTTGAAGTTCGGGGTTGCAGGTGAAAATCGAATTCATATCATACTTCAAGGTTGACCAATGGCATTCTATGGCTTGAGACTTGCGTATGCCTTGGAAGGTAGCTCGAATTACATAGCATGGAAATATAGAATGGAGGTTGTATTAGAAGACAATGGCTTGAAGGAATTCATTGATCAAGAAATCCCAAAGCCAGCTTCAACTAATGGACAAGAGTTGGCTGAGTGGAAGAAGTGTGTGGTGAAGGCAAGACGGATCATCCTTGAGGGAGTTTGATACCATATTGTCTCAAGTCTCCATGGGAAGGATACTCCATTTTCAATGTGGACGACATTGAAGGACCTCTACCAGAACAGTAGCGACCAGAGGAAATTGGCGCTCAAGGATAAGCTTCGAAGAATCAAGATGGAGAAGGGAGATACTATTTCCACATAAGTGAACAAGGTCACCACCTGCAAGCATGATCTTGGAAGTGTGGGAATAACTACTTTCGATGATGATATGGTGAGCGTCGCTCTCCTTGGCCTTCCAAAGAGTTGGAATAGCTACCAGGAATTTGTGAATGGAAGGGAGAAACTACTGGATTGGGAATGAATGTGGTCGGATCTTATGCAGGAGGAGATCAGGAGGAGCACATGAGATGGTTCTTCATCCAAGAATGATGATGAAGAAAATCTAGCCTTAGCAAGTAAGGCAAGGGAAGGGAAAGGGAAGACTTCCCATTTCAAATTGAATTCTTCTCATGGAGGGAAGAAGGGTGATATGTCTAAAGTAAGATGATTTAATTGTCACAAGATGGGACATTATGCGACTAATTTCCCATCGAATAAGTCCAAGCAGGGATCCTCGGAAGGATCAGAAGGTGAGGCATTAGCCACTTAGTTCGAAATGGAATTTACCCTCATCACATGCATGGTGTCATCGATGATGAGTTGTGTTTGGTATATTGAGAATGGAGCTTCATTCCACATGACTGGTGATAAAAATTTATTTAGTGCCTTGGAGGAGAAAGACCTCAAGATGCGCATATAGATGGGTGACGATGGAAGGTATAGTATTTCAGGAGTGGGCACGGTTTCTTTTCAGAGGGAGCATGGAGCTCCTCTCACCTTGACAGATGTGATGTATGTGCCTGGACTGAAGAAGAACTTGGTATCGGTCGCGATGTTGGAGGACAAAGGTGATGGTGGTCTGGGTACAAGAAGGAGGGATAATCTCCCAAACTGTGAGATTATGTCCTCTATTTCTGGTTGCGGGTGTAAATGTTCGTTCAATGGACTCTCTGTCATCCACCGATAACCTTTAGGGCTTCACTAAGTTAGTAGATTTCTCTAACAATCACCAAGTCCTATTAAAATACCACTAGCTCAGACCCAATGGTAATACAACCTTGATTTAATAAAAATTGAAGTCCGCCTTTTAAAAACTCGAAACCACACAACTTAATGGATTTTCTTTTATATATTGGGACCACAAGACTTTTTAGAAATATACAGGATTACATGGAAAATAACGCGACAAACCAAAAATACCAAAATCTAAATTATTATAAACTCACGTTCATAATCGTCGTCAACTCCTTCTACACCGTTGATCTTATCCAAGATCCAACAGTTACAATACTCCCCGATCTCCGAACCTGCTCCACCTCGTGTCCACCGTTGATCTTGTAGCACTAGATCTGACGGCTTAAACACATATCGGGTAGCTAACCTGCGCACCCTAAACCACCCGATAAGCAGGTTCTTTCACTATCCTCTCTGCTACATGGCACGTTCTATATGAAATCACAACCCAAATGGTGAATACCACTTACGACCCTTCTTGCACCCGATAACCACTTGTGGTTTCTTCAAACTGCTTCGGTTGTTAACTATCGATTAACCTCATGCCGAACATCGTTGATCTCCTTGGTCTTTGTATGTGGTCTTTCTCCACATTCTCAACCTTCCTCTTAATAAACTCATAATTCACAAAACCCTCAATTAAAAAGAAAACACGGAGTTTAACACAATTAACGCCATTTCCTTTAATTTCACAACACAGCATTTAACTTGGAATTCCACAATTACACAGATATTTCAAAGTAGATTATCCTTCAGGGTTTGATAGAGAAATTATCACCCACATATACAAAAGTGAATCTTCTTGATCTACTGAATTCGCTCCAAGGAAGCCAAGTTTATTCAATAGTCAAAATCCCTTTACAATAACGTGAAAATTACATAAATACTGGTTCATCCTAACAACCAGATCCTAATACAAAGGCTAAAATTTATTAATCCTATCTGTTTTGTGAGGTATTGTCCTCGAGAATATCCACTACAGCTAACTAATTAAAACTTATTACATCATGATCAAACCCTATGTTCTATCTCTACACTTAACTTGAAAACATGGAAATTGATGGCTAAAGGATCCCACTCCTTTGCTTGTAGATTTTTTTGTATTTTTGGAATAAGTTTGAAGCCTTTTCCCTCCAAGTCTCATGCTCCTGCATCAGACTCCTGAGGACAAAATTCTTCATGGACTCCTGTCCATGATCTCTTCTACAGAACTGCCTAACTTATGTAGCATGTTTTCTGTTACCCAAGTAGCTTTAGCAATTGGCTTATCCTTCCATTTGACTAAATACTGAAAGTACTCTTGTCCTCTGGTTTTCTTGAACACTTTCTTGTCCAAAATCCTTTCTAGCTGTAATTCCTTTGCTGTAGGTAATTGTTTTACCCAGTCAATTGCCCCTGTCTCTTGGTATTCTTTTATATCTTTTGCAATTTCACCTCAATACTTGTATAGATCAGCAAGATTGAAAATTGGAGATATTCCAACATTAGGGTGTAATTCAATTTCATATGCATTTGCAAAAGAATTCCTTAATACTCTGCATGGTCCAATTTTCTTGAACTTCAATTTGTTATACTCCCTCTTTGAAAATCTTTCCTTCCTTAGGTGTGCTAAAGCCAAATCTCCAACTTCAAAGTTCACCTCTCTTCTGCTCATGTTTTCTCTGGTTTTGTACTTGATGTTGCTATCCTGTAGCTGTTGTTTCACCTGTTCATGTATTGCCTGCATTTATAAAGCAAAATATTCTCCCTCTGCACTTCTCATCTCATCATTTCCCAAGTTTCTTAACTTAGACACTCCTCTTGGATGCATTCCATAAACTATATGGAATGGAATCTGTCTTGTGCTCTTGTTAGGTGAGTCATTATATGCATATTCAGCCTGTGCTAATACTTGATCCCATTGCTTTGGATTTTCTGCAGTAAGATTCCTTAAAAGATTACCCAAACTCTCGTTCACAACTTCAGTCTGTCCATCAGTCTGTGGATGATAGGTAGAACTGAAATTCAGTTTAGTTCCCAACTTTTTCCAGAATGTCATCCAGAAATGTCCAAAAAATTTGGAATCCCTATCTGAGACAATACTCTTAGGAAACCCATGCAGTCTTACAATCTCCTTGAAAAACAAATTAGCAATGTGAGTAGCATCACTAGTTTTATAACATGGAATAAAATGTGCCATTTTTGAAAATCTATCCACTACAACAAAAATTGAATCATTTCCTCTTTGAGTATCTGGTAAGCCCAAAACAAAATCCATACTTACCATATCCTAAGGCCTATCTGGAATTGGTAATGGTACATACAAACTTGTGTTTTGGCTTCTTCCCTTTGCATATTGACAGACTTTGCAAGTTTTCACCTATTTTTCCACTTCAGATCTCATTTTCAGCGAGAAATAAAATCTGTTCAACTGTTCATAAGTCTTATCTATACCAAAATGTCCTGCAAGTCCACCACTATGTTTCTCTTTGATTAAGTTCTCCCTCATAGAATAATCTGGTATGCACAGCTGGTTTCTCTTAAACAAAAATCCATCTTGTAAGAAATAATCCAACCATTTATTCCTATCCATCAAAATAGGATTCTTACAAGCTTCAAATGCTTCTTTAAAATCTAGATATGTTTCATACAATTCTTTAAGAAAATCAAAACCCAACACTTGAATTTGACTCTCTAAAAGTAATGTATTTCTCCTACTTAAAGCATTTGCAACTTTGTTTGATTGGCCATTTATGTGCTTCAAAACAAAATGGAAACCGTGAAGATACTCTACCCATTTAGCATGTTTCTGGTTAAGCTTTGGCTGCTACATAATATACTAGAGTGCATGGTTATCTGAATAAAGTATGAACTCATTTGACATTAGATAATGTCTCCACTTTTTCAATGACTGCGCAACTGCATAAAACTCTTTATCATAAGAATAATACTTCTTCTTTGAATCATTTATCTTTTCACTAAAATAAGCTATAGGTCTGTCTTCCTGACTTAAAACACCTCCAATAGCTTCTCCATTGGCATCACATTTTACTTGGAAAGGGTTACTAAAATTAGGTAAAACCAAAATAGGTTTTTTAGTGATCTTCTTCTTCAACAGCTGAAAATTATTTTCTACTTCAGTAGTCCATCTAAATGGTTGTTTATCCTTGTTTATGGTCTCAATAACAGGAGCATTGATCTTACTAAAATTCCTGATGAATTTTCTATAAAAACTAGCAAGACCATGAAAAATTCTTACCTCAAAGATACTTTTAGGTGAAGGCCACTCCATGATTGCATTGATCTTCTCTAGATTCATCTTCATTCCTTCAGCAGAAATAACAAAACCCAAATACACTACTTCCTCTTTCATGAATGAACATTTCTTCAAATTAAACAATAATTTCTCTTGTTGTAACCTTTGTAAGACATAATTCAGATGTCTCGTGTGCTCTTCCTTAGACCTGCTATAAATTAATTTGTCGTCTAGATATACTGTTACAAATTTACCAATAAACTCTTTAAGAACTTCATTCATGAGTCTCATAAACGTACTTGGTGCATTTGACAACCCAAAAGGCATTCCTCTCCATTCATACAATCCTTCATTTGTCTTAAAAGCAGTTTTCCACTGATCCCCTTCTCTTATCCTTATCTGATGATACCCACTCTTAAGATCTAGTTTTGTAAAATACTTTGCTCCACTCAAAAAATCCATCAAATATTCAATTCTAGGTAAAGTAAATATATACCTAATTGTGATTTTATTGATCGCTCTTGAATCAATACACATTATCCAACCTCCATTTTTCTTTGGACTCAACACTGTTGGTACTACACAAGGACTCAAATTCTCTTTGATCAGTCTTTTGTCAAGCAGTTCCTAAACCTGCTTTCTAAACTCTTCATTTTCTGTGGGAGGCATTCTGTAAGTTGCTTTGTTTGGTAGATTTGCTCCAGGAATCAAATCTATATGATGGCTAATTCTTCTAATGGGTGGTAACTCATTAGGAAAATCATCAACAATGATATCACAATAGTTGTCCAACATTTCTTGAATTTCAATGGATAAATCATAAAATTTAGTAGAAGTCATTATTACCTTGGGCTTGCAAATTACAACAAAATTTACCTCATTCTCTTCAATCTGTTGTAAGTATTCCTTTCCTCCTAGGAATATAGTTTTTGGATCAATCTTCTTTCCTGATTAATCTTCTTCTCCCATAGGTAGCAATGTATGATTGATACCATATTTACCAAACTTGTAGGTGTTTCTTTTCCCATTATGCATAGCTCCTCTGTCATATTTCCAAGGTCTTCCAAGCAATATGTGACACACATCCATGGGCATCACATGACATACAATTTTATCCTTATATTTTCCCAACTGCAACTCCATTTCACACTGTTCATTCACTAACAACTGATGTCTCTTTTGTAACCATGACACCTTGTAAGGTGTTGGATGTCTCATTGTCTTCAGCTTCAATTTCTCCACCACTTCTGTAGAGACCAAATTATCAGTGCTGCCACTATCAATGATCATTTGACAGCATTTCCCTTAAACCTTACACACTATTCTGAACAAAGTCTTTCTTTTTGATGGCTCAACTATATCCTTTGCCAGCTTGAGAAAAACTTTATTGACTACTAAAGATTTTCCTCTCTCTGGTACATTTTCTTCTTCTATCTCTGCTGCTACTTCTTCCTCAACTTGAGCAACAATTGCATTCCTCTGACTTGTTCCTGCATTCTCTGGGCACTCAAAAGCTCTGTGTCTTAGTTTATTACATCTGTAACATCTTACTTCTCTTCCTCTTCCTTTGCCTCCTCTTCCTCTAGAAAAACTCCCTCTGCCACTTGCATCACCTCCTGTGGTTGCATGCTAGTTTGAGCTACTACTAGCCCCATCTTTAGGTGCTGTAGATCTTCCTCTACCACCTTGAATTCCTTTTCCTCATAAGGTACCTCTTCCTTTGGTAGACTGATTCCTCATGAGTTTTTCTTCAGCTTTTAGTACCATCTGATAAGCTTCTTCTACTGTTTTGGGAGACAATATACTTATCTCATCTTGAATGTCCATCCTAAGACCATTCACATATCTAGCCAACTTCTCATCTATATCCTGAGTTTGTCTAGCTCTTATACTTACCTTATAGAATTCCTCTGTATATTCTCTCACTATCATAGACCTCTATCTAAGATTCTGCATCTGTCTGAACAAGGTTTGCTGATAATTACTTGGTAGAAACTTACCTCTTAGTTTTGCTACCATCCTATTCCAATTCTTGATTGGTTGCATGCCAAGGCTCTTTCTTTTTGCCTGCACTCCATCCCACCAAAGTGCGGCATGTCCTTTTAGCTTGGTGATAGCAAACTTTACTTTCTTCTCATCTTTTGTTTCTTCATAATCAAAGAATTTCTCCATGCCATTAATCCAGTCTATCAATTCTTTTGGATTCAATCCTCCTTCATATATTGAAACCTCAGTCTTTGGCCTAGCTGTGGATATCAACACTGACTGGAAGAATCTCATCTCAGGAGTAACTGCTATAGTTTCCCCCTCTTCTTCAGCTTCTGCCTCAGGTTCACTAACATCTCCATCATCTATATTCCTCCCTGCTGTTAATGCCTCTAATCTAGCCTGCATCTGGTGCACAGCTTCCATCACCTCTACATTTGCAACTGGTTGACCTCTTCTACCACGTCCTCTTTCTCTCTTAACTCTGAAAGCCATATTAGATTTCCTTCTCTTGCTTTTGAGATTCAATTCAGTGTCAACAAGTTGCTCTGATACCACTATTGATGGTAGTATGGGTACAGGAAGGAGTGATAATCTCCCAAACTGCGAGATTATGTCCTCTATTTTTTGTTGCGGGTGTAAATGTTCATTCAATGACCTCTCTGTCATCCACCGATAACCTTTATGGCTTCACTAAGTTAACATATTTCTCTAACAATTTTTGAGTCCTATTAAACTACCACTAGCTCTGACCCGATGCTAATACAACCTTGATTTAATAAAAATTAAAGTCCCCCTTTTGAAAACTCGAAACCACACAACTTAATAGATTTTCTTTTATATATGGGGACCACATCACTTTTTAGAAATACATAGGATTACATGGAAAATAACACACCAACCCAAAAAGACTAGATTCTAAATTTTATAAACTCTCATTCATAATCATTGTCGGCTCCTTCTACACCATTGATCTTACCCAAGATCCAACAGTTACAATACTCCCCGATCTCCGAACTTGCTCCACCTCGTGTCCACCATTGATCTTGTAGCACCAAATCTGATGGCTTAAACACATATCGGGCAGCTAACTTGTGCACCCTAAACTCGCTCATTAAGAAGGTTCTTTTGCTCTCCTCTCTGCTACGTGGCACATTCTGTATGAAATTGCAACCCAAATGGTGAATACTGCTTATGGCCCTTCTTGTGCCCGATAACCAGTTATGGTTTCTTCAAACAGCTTCGATTGTTAACTATCGGTTAACCTCCATGCCAAACATCGTTGATCTCCTCAATCTCTGTTTGTGGTCTTTCTCCATAGTCTCAACCTTCTGCTTAATAAGCTTAGAATTCACAAAACCCTCAGTTAAAAAGAAAACACAGAGTTTAACACAATTAATGCCATTTCCTTTAATTTCACAATACATCATTTAACTTGGAATTCCACAATAACATAGATATTTCGAAGGAGATTATCCTTCAAGATTTGATAGAGAAATTATCACCCACATATACAGAACTAAATCTTCCCGATCTACTGAATTTGCTCCAAGGAAGCCAAGTTTATTCAACAGTCAAAATCCCTTTACAATAACATGAAAATTACATAAATACTGGTTCATCCTAACAACCAGATCCTAATACAAAGACTAAAATTTATTAACCCCATCTGTTCTGTGAGGTATTCTCCTCAAGAATCTCCACTACAGCTAACTAATTAAAATTTATCACATCATGATCAAACCCTATATTCTAGCTCTATGCTTAACTAGAAAACATGGAAATTAATGGCTAAAGGATCCCACTCCTTTGCTTGTATATTTTTTTGTATTTTTGGAATAAGTTTGAAGCATTTTCCCTCCAAGTCTCATGCTCCTACATCAAAAGGCTACGATGTTTTCTTTAGTAAAGGGAAGGCATTCCTAAGACACGTAGCCATGGGTTAGACGAAGAGGATAGGGATTCGGGTGAAGAATCTCTATAAACTAGAGGTAGATGATTGTGCAACATTGAGTACAAAAGTAGAATTGGTGAAAATCCAAGACAATGGTGAGTTGTGGCATAGGTGGTTGGGCCATTTGCATCATGGGGCTTTGAAGATAATGCATCAGATATCTACATGACTTCCCCAAGGTAAACTTGAACAAGTTGACACATGCAAAGGTTGTACCTTGGGAAAGTACACAAAGTCTTCCTTTCATGATCGAGACAGTAGAGCAGAGCCTATCCTAGAGCAAGTTCATACTGATTTGTGTGGACCATTCTCGACGGCATCCACAGTGAAGCAAAGGTGTTATGTGACTTTCATTGATGACTATTATCGCAAATGTTGGATTTAATTCATGCAGAATAAGGAACAAACTTTCACAAAGTTTTGTGAGTTCAAAGCTTTGGTTGAGAAAGATTCAGGGAAGAAGATCAAGGCCTTGAGAAGCGACAATGATGGAGAATATGTCTCTCACGAGTTTAAGTACTTTTGTGTAGAGGAAGGAATTAAACGAGAGTTGACAGCACCTCATAACCCACAACAGAATGGGGTGGTCGAGAGGAAGAACATAACTATTGTAAGGGCAGCATGGGCAATTCTACATGACCAAGGCCTACCACTTCACTTGTGGGCTGAGGCATGCAACACAACGGTCTATTTTCAGAATAGAAGCCTGCATCGCATACTTGGGATGAACACACCAGAGGAAGCTTTCTTCGGTAAGAGACTAGATGTGGGTCACTTCATGATCTTTAGCTCATTGGTGTATTTCCATGTGACAAAGGATGCACGAAAGAAGCTTGAGCTGATCGAAGAGTTGTGGATATTTGTGGGGTACACTGATACACCTCACAACTATCGGGTGTACTTGCCTACCAGTCGGAGGACAGTGGTTCGTAGAGATCTCAAGTTTGATTAGCAGAAGGCTATGCGAGTTTCCTTTGAGAGGGAGCTCCAACTACAGGCTGTGGAGGAACTATTGGTTCCTAAGGAGGAGGAGCCTCAGACTGATACGGAGTAGTCACATACATAGGTTCCAAGTGTGGAGACTTTGATTAGCAGAAGGCCATGCGAGTTTCCCTTGAGAGGGAGCTCCAACTACAGGCTGTGGAGGAACTATTGGTTCCTAAGGAGGAGGAGCCTCGGACTGATACGAAGTAGTCGCATACATAAGTTCCAAGTGTGGAGACATCCACTCAAGCAAAGTCTTCCAGAGATGGACGGAAGCACACAAGAGTTAAGTCCAGTTAAATTAGTTCCAAACTATTTGAGGAACTAATAGTGAGTTAACAGTCAGTTGATGCATTAATGCACTCAACTAGTACTACTCCAGTCAACTAAAGATTCCCTCAACAGAAACTCATGCATGTCTATTCTGAGAAAGACCAAATTGAGATTAATGTTCAAGGACAGTGTACTATTAGTTGCATGTGTTTTCTCTTGGAGAAATCTCATGCATGCAGTTAAGGATTTATCCTTGAGGATTGCACAATTTTGAAGGATTGGTTTTCCACTTGGTAATAGGAAAATCATCCATAAGTAACATCTCAAGGAAATAGGAGCATGGAGGGCAGAGAGGAAGGTTAGAGAGAAGCCATGAATTTCTGTGAGCATTTGTGAGGATCGTACTAAGAGATGGCTAGCTGTGAGAGCTAAGGCTTTGTATAATTCCTATGTATTTCCACCATGTATGATAATACAATAGTGTGGGGTTTTGATTTGAGACTTTCCCCAAAGTATTTTGACGTGTATTGTGCCATTGATTCTTCTTCTTCTTCTGGTTATATTGTTCATCTCAATCTTTAAGATTCCGCAAATTGATAGTATAATTAGGTTATATTATTTTTCTTTGATTTATATTGGATTATCGGGTTAACCTATCACATATTTTCTATAGAAGTTCCTTCTGATGAAGAAGAGGAAGAAACTTACTTCAAACCATTGGTAGAGGAACCGGAATAACTAGAAGAAAAACTAGATAATCCTATTGTAGAACCAGATATATCTTCTGAGGAATCCATCATGCCTGAAGAAGGAGAAGGAGAAGTACACAGTGTCAATGGTGAACAACAAAGGATTGGAGGAGGAGGAAATAGAGGAGGTGGAAGAAATTGTGGTAGAGGTAGAGGAAGAGGAGATCTAGAACCTTTTGGATTCCCTATCCTTGATGAGGATACAACATTAAAAATGAAGAACATATCACCCTCCATTCTCCCCAATTTTCATGGAATAAGAAGTGAATATCCAAAGACATTTCTCTTTGAATTTGGAGTATTATGTAGATCATATGACTATCTACATGATGCTCAAAAACTAAAATTGTTCCCTGCCACCTTAAAGGATGCATCATTAAAATGGTTTATGAGTTTAGAAACAAATTCTATAAGGACATGGGCACAAATGAAAGATGCATTCTTAGAGAAATATAAGCATTATTATATGCCTCATAGCATCAAAGATGTAGTCTTCAAAATGGTACAAAAGGAAGATGATAATCTTGAAGACTTTGTCGAGAGATTTGTTTATAATATCAAAAGGGAAAAAATGAATAATCTAGATGAGGAAACTTTGAAAGATCTCTTAGTCAAATCCATTAAAGATGAATGGATAGATCTTCTCAATCTAATGGAAAAATGATATATTTCTCAGTTACCATTTGCAGATATATGTGATGTATGTGTACATATTTCAAGAGGTAAAGCAAGAACAGGAAAAAGTTCAAGGGATCCTCTTTTATGAATAGTAAATAAATATGCAGTCGAGACAGTAAGTAGGGACGAAATAGGTAGTTTTCTTGATCTCTTTAAAACAAATATTTTAGAGAGTCTCAGTGAAAATTGACACCCTTAAAATACAAAACAAGTAGAAAGCCAAAAATGCTGCATTATCCATCTTTTGTCCTAGGTGTAGAAAGAAACATGCTATAAGAGAATGTCATTTAGATTTAAAAAACATAGAAACCTATGTCATATGTGCGGAAAATCACAATAAAAAATAATTTCCCTCTATACTAGGTCTTAAGGCTATGTTTAGTGAAGAAGTAATGCCAAATCAGGTAGACCCCCTTTACTTTATTTCCAAAAGACCATGGAAGAATCCACAAACAAATCAAACTCAAGGTTTTAATCCTCAACAATTTGCACAATATTCAAAAAATAATTGGAATCCACCTATGCCATGGCAGCCTTGGGCTCAACCACCACAATCTTGGAATCAAGGATGGAAAAATCCTTATGGAAGATATTCTCAATATCAACAATATCCACCACCTTATCCAAATTTTCCACCACAATACTTCCCTCAAACCAACTAGTTACCTCAAGCTCAAACTCAAAATGAAAATCCACAACTTCCTTCACCATTTTCACAAAGACCAAATCAATTACCCGTTCAACCACTCCCAAATCCAAACAATAAAACTTAACAACCTATTTACAACTTAGAAGGACAAAATCCTCAAACTTATTGAAAATTTTCTGTATAAAAATTCCTTTATTACAAGTAATAAAAGAAATACTAATTTTTGCAAAATCAATTAAGGAATTGAGTACTAAAGGATTAGGAAGAAAAATAAAAGAAATAAAAAGAATTCAATTAGTTAGGAAAAGTGCAAATATTATGATGGGGAAGACAACAATTTAGAAATATTTAGATCCAGGAAGCCCCATTGTAAAAGCACACATCAATGGAACTGAAATACTAAACATTACGATTGATCTAGGAGTAGCCATAAACATAATGAAAAAACAAACTATGGATAAATTGAAGCTTCCTAATCTTCAATACACACCAACATTGTTACAATTAGCAGACAAGTCTGTAATTAAACCCTATGGTGTGTCAAAAGATATATATGTATCCTTAGATTCTTGGGAATATCCTATTGATTTTATGATTTTAACTCTGAAGGATAATTTAGGAGGACATCCATTCATTTTAGGAAGGCCATGGTTAGCTATAATTGATGCCTTTATCAATTGTAGATCAAGAGACATGTTTATCTCACATGGAAGCTTGACAAAGAAATTTACATTGTACCAACCTACAAAAACAATGATAGAAGTAGAAAATGAAGAATGGATGGATGAAGATAATGATATACAACCAATTTTCACTATTGCACAAATAAATGAGGATCAAATTTTAAATTCAATAGAAAATCATGAACCCTCTTTATATTGTGACGATAGTCAAAATTTTCAAGAACAATGTAATATTGAATATCTATCATCTAGACAAATGTCTTTACATTCTACGAAAAAAATTGGAAATTCTTCAATAGAAATTTTTCTAGGAAAAACCTTGAACATCAATGAAAACCTAGAAGAATTACAGAAAAAGAAATTGGTAGAAATATTACAAAAACACTCTTCTGCATATGCATGGGAATACATTGATATGAAAGGAATTGATCCTAAAACCTACATCATATCTATATTGAATAAAATGCTAGACCAGTTTGACAACCACAAAGAAAAATGAATCCAAACTTAAAAGAAATTGTTAAAGGAGAATTGCAGAAATTTTTAAAAGTAAATTTCATATTTCCAATATCAGATAGTCACTGGGTTTCACCCCTAGTAATAATTCCTAAGAAAAATAAAAAATGGAGAGTATGCATTGATTACAGGGAATTGAATTAAGCAACTTTGAAAGATACTTTCCACTTCTTTTCATAGATCAAGTTTTAGATACATTATCAAGGAAGAAATATTTCTCATTTTTGGATGGTTTTAGTGGGTATAATCATATTTAGGTAGCACCTGAAGATCAAGACAAAACCACATTCACCTGTCCATGGGGGACTTATGCTTACATAGTACTTCCTTTTGGATTATGTAATGCTCCAACAACATTCCAAAGAGTAGTACTAGGAATATTCTCTGATCTTATTTATGATTGTGTGGAAGTGTGTATGGATGATTTTATAGTTTATGGAAATTATTTTGAAGAAGCACTTGAAAATTTAGAAAAATTTCTCATAAGATGCAAAGAAGCAAATCTTTCATGAAGTCATGAAAAATATTTTATGATGTTTAATGAGGGAATTGTTTTAGGTCACCGTATTTGAGGAAATGGAATTAAGGTAGACCCATCTAAGGTAGAAGTTATCTCCAAATTATCAATTCCAAGTTGTCAATGAGATGTTAGGACTTTTCTTGGTTTTACTGGATTTATAGAAGATTCATAGAAAACTTCACAAAGATTACATCTCCACTCTTCAAATTACTCACCAAAGACAGTGAATTTAGTTGGAACTCTGATTTTGAAAAGGCTTTTGAAACTTTGAAAAAGAATATCTCTGAAGCACCCATCTTAAAAGGACCTAATTGGAAATTTCCTTTTCATATATCAACTGATGCTTCAGATACAACTCTAGGAGTTGTGTTAGGACAAAATGACCTCACTCCTTATGCCCTTTATTATACCAGTAAAAATTTAACTCCTTTAGGGCTAAATTATATTGCAACTAAGAACGAGTTTTTAGTTGTCATTCATGCCTTTAATAAATCTAGACATTACATTACTGGATATGAAACTTTCATACATACAGACCATTCTGCCATCAGATATTTAATGAATAAACGAGTTACTAATGGTAGAGTAACAAGATGGCCATTACTGTTACAATAATTTAATATCACCATTCTGGACCGAACTGGAAAACAAAACACAATTGCTGGCTTTTTATCTAGAATTCAAAATGATAACAACAATATACCTATAGAGGATAAGTTTCATAATGAATATCTTTTTGCAGTGTCTACTAAATCACCTTGGTTTGCAGATATTTCCAATTATTTAGTTTCAAGAAAGTTACCCTCTTATTTGTTTCCTACAGAAAAGAGAAGAACAATCCAAACAAGTGCATCTTATTCATGGATAAATGAAGAATTATTCAAGACAGGACCAAAACTCTTCATCCGATGGTGTGTAAGAGAAGATGAAATACCTGAAATACTTAAAGCATGCCATGATGAACCATGTGGGGGTTATTTTGCTAACAAAAGAACTTCTTATAAAGTCCTTCTCTCACGATATTGTTGGCCTTCTCTTTTTAAGGATGCCAAAGAATATGTTAAGAGATGTGATAGCCGTCAAAGAATGGGGAAACCTATTCCCTTAGATGAAATGTCACTACAACATCAAGTACTCATCGAACCTTTTGAAAAATGGACTTTGGATTTTGTTGGAACAATTAATCCATCTTCAATATATATATATATATATAGATTATATATTATATATATTCTTGTATGCACTAATTATGTTACTAAATGGGTAGAAGATAAAGCACTTTCTTTTGCTACTGAAAATGTTGTAGTTTCATTTCTTTTTTAGGATATTTTTACTTGTTTTGGTGTCCCAAGAGAAACTGTAACAGATCAAGGAAAGGAATTTACATCCATAATAGTGCAAAAGGTAATAGAATAATATAAAATCAAGCATCAAAAGTCTACTCCATACGATCCAGAAGAAAATGGACAAGTAGAGTCTACCAACAAAATGATTGAAGAAATCCTTACCAAGATAGTTCACGTGCACAGAAGGGACTGGGCAGAAAATATTCGAAAAGCTTTAAGGGCCTACCATACCACATGGAGAAACACTACAAGACATAATCCCTATGAACTTGTTTATGGGAAGCAGGTCCTATTTCCAATTGAGTTCTAGATTCAGACCTACAAGGCAACAATCAAGTTGGGAGGTCACTTATCAGAAGCACACAAGAAAATAATGGGAAAACTCAATGAGCTTGATGAAATAAGGCAAGATGCTATAAGGAAGACTAGTTTATTCCAACAACAAATATCCAGATGCCATGATAAATACATCAAAGAAAATTTCATCCAGGAGACTGGGTATTACTCTTTGATTCAAAGTTCAAAAATTTCCAAGGAAAATTTCAAACTCACTAGCTTGGGCCTTATGAGATTGAAAATGTTTTTGATAATGGAGCAGCCAGAATTAGGACTATTGATGAAGAAAAATTTCCTCTCCTAGTGAATGGACATTGACTCAGGATCTATCACAAGCCAATGAAAAAAGAGGAGTTTGTGAAGATTTTCTAGGACAACTCTAATTTGAAGCTGGTTAAGAATTCTTCTTCTTCTCCACCTTAGAATTTTCTTTTTGATATTAAATATATATAATAATAATAATAATAATAAATATGTATAAACATGAAAACTAACAATTGTTGGCATGTTTATGCAGAAAATTCAAGATGAAAACCAAGAATTCTTGGCATCTTAAATTTTCTTTGTATTCCATTTTCTAGAATCCCATGTTATTTTATCCCTTTATTTTCAAAAAGAATAAATATCTACAAAATCATTGATTTTCTGCAACTCTGATGACTTTCTACAGCTAATGTGATAGACACCTCTGATCATGCAATTGAAGGAATGATTGACTCCCTCCATGGCAAAGTACCTAAAGATAGCATAAAAGGAAACTAAAGGTTAGCAAGAAAATAAATCAAAGGTATGAACTTCTTAAATTTAATGATAGGGATCAAAACATTACATATATGAATTGTATGACATATTACTACTAAAAAATCAAAATCATTATTGCAAAGAGTTGATCGTGTCATATCAAATCTTTCATAAATCTGTCATTCACTTCCAGTCATCATAAGTCATATCCCGATCCATTGAATCAACTGTCCAAACATACATATGAATTATGTTAATGCATATGTTCTACCTCATTTCCTTATACGCTCACTACATACGCTCTCATTGTTCCATCACTCGCACTCTTGAATTCTCCGCTCTAAAAACCCTACCAAGCCATTCTACCTTGTCATGCAAAGAAGTTGTGAAACAAAGCCTCTCGGCCATGGGTGTGATATTCAAAACAGAGCCGATAGGAAAGAAATTTTTGAAGGGGTATCCATAAACAAAATAATGACTACAGAAAGCACAGTGGCTCGAATTTGTAGATACATTCGATTACTTCCATAGAGAAGTAACCAAATCCTTCGTCAGGGCCTTTGATGGAGTTGAAGTGGAGACAGGGGACATCAAATTCATAGTGGAAAATTAATTAATAAAAAAAACGACTGGATTGTCATGGATTGGAGAGAAATGGTTCAAGAATAGAGGTATTGAAATAAAGGACTGGAAGGTTTTCCTGAAGAAACCAAGCATTGACACCATCATTTTCAGGAAGGGAATCCAAAGAACAACAATGAAAAGTAATTGGAGGAACCTACTTCTAATCATCCAAAAATTTTTTATCTATGAAGGAAGGTTTGGATGTATATTTTTCTATCATATTCGACTGCTAATGAATTTTCTTGAAGAAAATGAGATAAACCTTCCATATTTCTTACTGAATAGTTTTAGAAAGATGTCAGGAAATGTTCAGAGGAGAATTGAATTTATAGATAATACAATGTATCACCATGGTCTAGTCAAAATACTTGTTGAATTTCATCTCAAAAACATAGGTGATAATTGGGAGAGATTTTTAGTAATAAATCACTTTCAATAAGAAACTCATGGGGAGCCAAATAGTAGTAGACCTAAAAGGGGAATGAAAAGAAAAATTGATAATACAAAAGAACAAGAACCACAACAACCACATAAACTATCAGAAGATGACATCCTGCTTGCAGAAGTTTTAGAGAAAAAAAAAAAAAAATGTTAGAAGAAAGAAAGCCATAAAAGAAACAGATATTTCATCACAAGAAAAGAAGCCTAAAACAAAAAGGAAGAAAACTCAAAAGACCCCTGTCATAGCTTTAAGAAGGAGTACCAGAACCAATTCAGCAAAAGGACTACCCTCAAAGAGCATAGAGCATCTCAGTATAGAAATAGAAGAAAACTTAGAAGCTGAAGAAGAAGATTGAGGAACTCCTCCAAACTTTTCATCTCCAAAGGTTCCGTCTCCAAGGGTTTCATCAGCAACTATCACATTGCCTCCTCAGAGTCCAAGACGAAGAACGCTAGAGATTGATCCAGTTCAGCAATAAATCTATGATTATATTGAGTCCTTGGAGAAATGGACGCAACAAGAACATCAATTACCATTCAAAAGGAAGAAGAAAGTTCAGTTAAAGAGCCAAAATAACCTCCAGTAGTCAAAATATTGAAACAAGAAATCTTCAAACTAGAGACCTTAAATAGGTATATCAAAAATGAAAATCAAGCCTTGAAAGCACATAAAAAAATTCAAATAGCTAAGAGCGAGATCCTCTTACATCTAAGTCTGTGGTTTAATAAGAACAAGAAACTGAAGAAGAAAAACAAGGCTTTACAGAAACATGTTATAAACTTGAAATACAAGATCCTCATGAGGAAACCAAGGATGGAAGTTACAGGATAGAAAGTGAAAAAGATGAAGTTGGATGTACTGGTAGAAGTGTCCAAGCAAATGCAGTAGTTCAAGATATCATTTTTTCAGTTTGTATGAGGACATATAAAATCTTCAGTGTTGGGGAATGTAGAGTTCCATAATTGTTTTGTTTTGACACCCTTTTTCCACCATTTTCCTCTTTTTCATGATCACTATCAACTCAATGAAGGAAGTAAATCATAGATTTTGATAAGGTAACAACTCTTACATCTATTATTTTCCATATGTGTTAATGTTCCTTATTGTTATATTAAAGAGTGCACTAGATACAAAATTAACATGATTATGTAGCCATTTTATAAATCTGCAACTACCTCCATGGTTCAGGAGGTTCTGGTGTGCTAATGAAGCAACTAAGAATATGGGAAGTTGAGGATTGATCCCCTCATGGATCTCCTCCTATTCTCTTGAGCCAATTCACCGAAATAATCACAAAGTGGCACGGTCAAAGATACAGGTCAACACATGGTAGCAAGAGTCCAGGCACAACACGTTTTCTCGATTTGCTTTCTAAATAGCAAATTGATGAAATAATACTTTTCTTGTCTAGTTTCATATTTGAATTAGGATTGAACAAAAAAATTGTAGGCATAGAAGTCTTAACTAATTGAGAACACATTTTATATAAATATATATTCTCTGTAAACGATATAAAAAAATGTATTAAGTTAATTGTTGAAAAAATTGTGAACTGACCTTCATTCTTGTATTCATTTGAAGTTACTTTTCTGATTTGATGCATATGTGATTGTGAATCATACCTACTGGATGTAGAGGGACCCTGCAGACAGTCAAGGTTTTTGGCTTATTTTCATTTCATTTCTTTATGATTATTTTCATTCAATTTCTTTCTGTTATTGTCGCATTCTAGTTTAATTACTTCGCTATTTTTAGTATTTCGTATAACTCATATGATTTCGTTTACCGTTTCATATTTTGTTATGCTTGCAATCACTTAATAGATTAGTCCTTCAATGTTTTTCACTTCAGATAGTCTTTCCATCCTTTCTAGAACTTATATTACTCTGTAGTTTGTAATTAGATTTTTTTTTCATACTCTTTAAGATCAAAATTTGTATATATTTTATAGACAAGATTTTGTTTTAATGCCAATACTTTGTTTCATAAGCAACAAGGTGTTTATATAGATTCATAATTTTAGGATACTCAAATAGATATGATCCACTAGATTAATCTAACAGAATCTTAAACTCCCATTTAATCTATCAATAGCTTAACTCATTTATTCTAATAGTAGCTTAGCTTTCAAGTATTAATTTGTAGAAATTTAACTCTAATGAAAATCTAGATAACAACAAAAATCCGAAAACAAACATAACCATCATCTTATTAAATGAAAGAATAGGATTCTAGCATATATAGTGCACCTGCACTTCATAAGTTTATTGAATCCAACCAGTAATTTATGCTTGCAATTTAAGAACATTAAATTGACAAAATGCCGTGTCAGCTAAATAACAATTTTTGAATCCTCAGAAATCTAAAACTTTGAAGAGCCCAACCTTAACCTTTAAGTAAGGGCTAGGCCTTTCTCAAGACCGATGAGCTCCACTACATTGTTAGTAGTGACTCCATAATAGCCTACAAAAATACCGATGGGTAATCCAGAAGAATCTCTGATGACTCCCCTACTCTCAGGAAGGTTGCCGAAGAGCGTTCAATGATGTTTCAAGGGCAAGGGGTAGGAATAGAGACCATCTTTGGGGACAAATTTATGTAAGATATAGTCATGGATTCAATCTGATTACATTTCCAGTCATCATCCCCCCACTTTTTTACCAAAATATTTTTTTGGAGATTTGCTTTTACCATCTTCTAAATAGAAGGCCTTGAAGGAAATTGACTTTTAAATATCACCCTATTTCATTCTTTCCCGATGTTCCATAGGAGTAATCCCAATACAAGAATCCACGCTCTATTTACAATTGGGTTTTTGAATCGAGATTGCCTCTAGTTATCAATACTTGAGATCCGATCAACTTGATTCCAATCGATTGACCTAAAGAGGGTCACAACCTCTCCCTATAATTCTTTAGCTATCTTGCATTCACTCAATAAGTGGTTCATTGTTTCTTCCTTTTGCTTTCACATCAGGCATTGATACAAACCATTGTATCCTTTTTTAATTAACTGGTCCCATGTAAGAATTCGTTTGTGTCCAACTAACCAGAGAAAGTGGGATCCCTTTGGCCATAACTTCCATCTCCAAACTTTGTCCCATAAGCTTTCTCATGGTTGATCACTAACATTAATCTTGAGGAGGTAGGCTTCCTTGATTGAAAATGAACCTACTGGATTATATCTTTATCTGAGTTTACCTGGGGTGTGATAAATAGGGATGTGGCACTCTTGAAATAGCTAATTCAGGGTGGACCAAACTTCTAGATGCTAGTTGATGAGCCCCATAAATGGGTAACTATATGGGCTCATTTGGCCTCCTAACTCAGCTTAATCCACCATTATAATTAGTTGATTGCATGTTTTTTATTATATTTATGCTAATAGAGTGAATTGGGTTAGTCATTATGCCATGAAGTCTAATGTGTGCTTTATACATATTTTTGGTCAATTTTGAGACAAAGTCAAAGGTTTAATGAGAATTTGGTAGCCAATATTAGAGGAAAACAAGGGAGAGGATTTGTAGGAGGGTGTCCCCCTCATTTATGACCCCCTACCTCGAATCCTCCTTCAGAAATCTCGGAGCACAAGTAGCCACATCAATGCATCAAAGGGGCAACCGAGCAAGTGAAGAAGAATTATTGTCTATCTCTAGTCTTGGGAGCCAAGCCTCCTTGATTTTAGTATAGCTGTTGGAGGCTCCAATTGTATTAATAGGATGGCTTAGGTGCTCAGTATTTTAGTTGGATGTTAGTCAAATTTTCGCAATTTTGTTGCAACTTTTGCCTAGCTCATTTCGAGCTTACTTTTGTGAACAATTTTATGTAATGTGACTACTATTTTGATAATGGAGATGAAATATTTTCTGAGCCAGCACTGCGTTCTTCCATGGGGTTGAAGATCTTGGGTTAGGGCCCAACCCAAGCTGCCCAACACCTCTTGTCTTGTATTTATATGTTTTGCTTCAGTTCATGAATTAGTTGTTGTTAGATAGATTTCTTCCTTAGTAGAATAGCTTGCTTTTGGTGGTTTACATAGTTGTTTCCATTTCAGTTGTTGAAGTAGGTTAAATATTGGTAAGAGAAAGAAACAAAAAGGCCATCAACAGAGCCTGATCTCCTTTCCTCCCTTGGGAACCATGAATTGAGGTCAAGATCTACTTGTTGCTATAAAAACATAGTTTTGCTTTCCCCATGCAATTTCTAGTGTTACAATTTGATTTAGAGGTTAATGCTTTGCTTTAGATTCATTTTTCCATACTTATTTCTGTTTTTGCAATAAATCTCTTTCCATGCCTTCCTTTCCATATAGCATTGTTTAGCATTTCATTTTCATAGGTCAAAATTTAGGTTAACATGAGATATAGTTCTGCTTTTTGGTATAGCTAGCTCTTTTATTGTTCAGTTTCAGTGTTTTGACTTGCAGTTCTCTTACAGTACATTTCTGCTCATTATGAATCAATAAAACTACCATCACCATCTCTTTTGCTACATGTTTCATAGGTCATTCACAGCCCTTCACAAATCTGCCCTAATTTCTACATTTTTCTCATAAGCTCTCCTCTTGTCTCTTGAACAAATCCAACCATCATTTTCTTTCCTAATAATCCTTGATGAACTTCAGACACCTTAACACCTCCCTATAGGCTTCAGCTACCCTTTCCAACCATTTTTCCACCTTTAAACTCTCTAAAACAGCTCTCGACATCCTCCTGTAGATCACCTGCAGCCTCCTATAGAATTTCCTATACATGGCTTTTTGAAGTCTGATTGCAAGAAAAGCCTCAGAAAGGTTTCCAAAGGTCTCCTAGGACCCCTCCACACCTTCCTACACCTCTACAAATCCCAAAGTCGCCCTCCATCGCCACCTAATCGCTGCCACATCCATAAACAAATAAATCACATGCACAACAATTTCACATAAAATACACAAAAATCCAAAAGAGACCTTTTTTTCTTATTTCCTTCTAGAAATAGCTTGAACACGTGTAGTTTACTTCCTCAGTAGGTAGTGGCACTCTTTTCCTAGATTTTCACCTCTCTTCTTGCAAAATTAGGGTTAGTCAGTAAATTAGGGTTTGCTAGGTTTACCTTGCATTTCAATCTTCTTTCTCTTTTTGCAAGTAGAATAGCCTCTGTAAAATAAGCTTTCCTTTCTTTCATCACAGTAAAAGATTCTTCTAGAATGCATAGAAGTTGGCTTGAGCTCCTAGTGATCTTGTGCCAACTAACCAAGTGACAGCCTGCAGTAAGGAATAGTACTTGTGCATACAACACTGTCGCTTCCAAGTTTGTTACAAACTGTCGGGTTGATAAAAGTAAAGTAGGAAGCCCCATGAGTTGCAGCATTATTGCTACAATACTGGTGCTCGCCACTTTTTGGCGTCGTTGCCAGGGAAGCATCAGAGTATTTTGTGATTACTACTTTTCTTCTATTTTCTACTGCAACATTTTGCTAATTAGTTCATTTCAGCAAAAGTGGAGTAGTTGTTTCTTCCAATTTCTACATTTCCTTGCTTCCATTTCAATTTTGAAATTTTCATTTCAACAAAAGTAGATTAACCCTTTCAATTCTGCAATTTCCATTTCAGCAAAAGTAGATTAGCCCTTTCAATTCTGCAATTTCCATTTCAGCAAAAGTAGATAAGTCCTTTCAATTCTGCAATTTCCATTTCAGCAAAAGTAGATTAGTTCTTTCAATTCTACAATTTTTATTCCAGATTAGTCATTTCCTTTATTTCATTTCAATTATGCAATTTCCTTTCAGCAAGTTCATTTCAGCAGTTGCAATTTGTTGTTCAATCAATTTTAGTTTTGCAGGTACAAGCAGAAAAAAAAAAAACAAAATCCCCCAAAAAGAGATTTCCTTTCACGCCTCGTAGGAATAGAGATAATTCAGGGAAATTCTTACCCAACACCCCCACCACATCACAAAGCCACCCTTCTCTCTTCTTCGATGGCAATGATCCAGAAGAACCTTTAGGAGAACAACTTGAGATATTTGAAGAACCTATAGGAGAAGAAGACGAAAAAAACATCCCTCTTGAGACAATGGCTGAAAATAGAAATGCTAGGGGGAATGGAGAAAGATTAGAGGGTACCTTTCACATCTGAGAGACGAATGGAGACACTAAAATGAAGAACATAAGCCCTTCAACCCTACCTCACTTCCATGTATTGACTACAAAAGATCCTGATACCTTCCTATTTGAGTTTGTTGTTATCTGTCGAACCTATGACTATGTAGAAGATAAGTAGAAGTTGAAACTGTTTCCTTCTACCCTCAAGGATGTAGCATTACGCTGGTTCATGGGGTTACTTGGCAACAACATCACAACTTGGGCTCAGATACAGTGAGCCTTTAATAACAAATACTAGGACTATTGTAGGTCAAAAGATACCAAGGAAGAAATCTTCTGAATGACCATGGGAAGTGATGAATCCTTGGAAGATTATGAAGAAAGGTTCCAACTTAGTTATAAAAGGGTCAGGTGCACAATTGACCCCGAATCTTTGAAGCTAGTCCTACTCAGAGGAATTCTGGAAGACCTTCTAGACACCCTTCATTTACTAGTTGGGGGAGACATCTACCAACTACCTTATGAAGACATAAAGACTATTTTTAGAAACCATTCTAGGGCAGCCAAAAAGAGAGGTAGGGGGAGTCAACCCATAGACAATACCTCCTCATCTAGTTCATCCCTTAAAGGTGAACTTAGAAACATGCTGGAAGATTTCAAGAGTGAGATGCTACAAACTCTTGCCATGCAAATGTATACCTTGCATATCAAAAGGAAACAAGAGGAAGCAGAGAGGACTTTGGCCATTTTTTGTCTTAGGTGCACAAAAAGGCACCATAGGAACAAATGTCCATTGAACTCTATAGAATTTTGTTCAGTATGTGAAGAAGATCATTCTATAGATAAGTGCCCTTCCTTGCCCAGACTTAAAGCTGTATACCAAGGGGCCAAAGGAGCCACTGGACCACTCTATTTCATGAACCAAAAGAGACCACATGGACCTAGACCATACCAGCAGGGGATGTAAGGGACATCTCAGGCATACTACAACCGCAACCAAGCCACTTCCATACCTTCTTGGGGCCCCCCTGCTCATCCTTCCTGGTCCACACCTCCTCCTTGGTCATACCCATCTCAATATCATGCTCAACCAGCCACTCACTCATTTCACTCCTATGCTCATCCACAACCTCAGTGGAATGCATCTCATCAGGGGTGGAGGCCCTAGTACAACTCTCCTCCCGTTGTTTTGCCTCCACCACCTGCTCAACGACAACCATTGCTTCCTGCTCCACTAAGGCAACCCAAAATTCCTGCTCAACCGAACCCGAACCCGAACAACAGACAGGCTCAGCAAGTATACAGTGGGGAATGATCATGCCCAACCTATGCTGTGGAGATTCAGGAGATTAACCTACGATTTGGGAAGGTCCTCGTAGATAGCCAGCCTCCCCCTCAGGAGGTTGAGGAAGATAAAGAGGAAAGTGAACCAAAATCAATTCCATCCTTTCCTAAGAGATTATTCAGAACAACACAACCTACCCTGGAGGAAACTGAACTTCTGGGAGAATTGAAACAGTTATGTGTAATGATACCACTTCTCCAAGCCATAAAGGATGTGCCTATATACAATAAGATGATCAAAGAGAAGTGCTTCAGGCATCCAGGTAGGCACAAGAGAGATGCTCCAACCATCAATGTTATAGGACAATTGTCCAACCTCATGTTGGGGCAGGTAATATGTCCAAAATATCTAGAGGCTGCCATTAATGTGATGACCAGGGATTCCATGCTCAAGCTCAAACTCGAGGGCTACTTGAGAAAGACCACGACCGAACTGCAGTTAGCAGACCGCTCCACTGTGACCCCTGAGGGGATTGTGGAGGATGTGATGGTCCCCATTGATCCTTGGGAGTACCTTGTTGATTTCCTAGTTCTCCAACCAAAAGCAAAGCTCACTAGGTATCTTCTCATCTTGGGAAGACCTTGGTTGGCTACTGCAGATGCCTACATCAGTTATCGAGGTGGGAACATGACAATCAAGAACGAGCATATGTCCAAGCAGCTAATCCTATACCCTCCTGCCCAACCCTTGCTAGAGCATGATCTACCTATTTGGTTGGAGGAGGAGGATGAGGATGAAGTCTATTCTACACCACTATGTGTAGTAGAAACTGTTATGAAGGGGGGACCGCAAAATGAGGATGATATCATTGAAAATCTAATTCAGAATCCACCGCCCCAGTATTTTTCCATTAGAAGATCTAGTGAAAGACACCCAAGATAATCCCTTAACTGATATTTGTGTGGCTGACCCAACCTCTCTCTATGTTAAGAATATAGAGTTCGGCCCTGAAAGAACCTTGAAAATCAACTCATCCCTATCCACCTCCCAGGAGAAGGAACTGTGTAGCCTATTGAGAAAAGATTTAGATGCCTTCGCTTGGAGCTATAAGGAGATGAAGGGAGTGAACCCTTCAGTCTGTACTCATCACATTTACATTAAGGAAGATTGAAAACTAGTCAGGCAGCCTCAAAGGAGGATGAATCCAACCCTTAAGGACATTGTTAAGGAAGAATTGCAAAAGTTACTGGATGCAGGATTCATCTACCCCATCTCCGATAGTGAATGGGTCTCTCCTTTGGTGCTAGTGCCAAAGAAAAATGGTAAGTGGAGAATCTGTGTCGATTATCAGGAACTGAACAAGGCCACCAAAATGGACCATTTTCCTTTTCCTTTCATAGATCAAGTGCTAGATGGTCTGGCGGGGAAAAAGTTGTTTTCCTTCCTAGATGGGTTGAGCGGGTACAATCAGATCCAAATCAACCCAGAAGACCAAGATAAGACCACTTTCAGTTGTCCTTGGGGTACCTTTACCTATCGGGTCCTTCTTTTTTGTTTGTCCAATCCTCCTGCCACTTTCTAGAGAGAATTATTGAGTATATTCTCTGAACTGGTTCATGATGCAGTGGAACTTTATATGGATGGTTTTACTCCTTATGGTTCTATCTTCCATGAAGCTTTGTCTAACATAGGAAAAGTTTTGGAAAAGTGTATTGAAATGAATCTGTCCCTCAGTGCAGAAAAATGTGAATTCTTGGTGACTGAAGGGACCATGCTAGGTCATGCAATATCTCAACAAGGATTGCAGGTGGACCCCAACAAAATCGCCGTCATCCAAAGGGTCCCACCTCCTCAAAAGGTAAGATATGTCTGAAGTTTCCTAGGTTTAGTAGGATATCACAGAAGATCCATTAAAGATTTCAGTAAGTTAGCCTCTCCATTATTTGGTCTTTTGGGAAAAGATGTCAAGTTCACATGGATTAACAATTGTCAAGAAGCCCTAGATACCTTGAAAGGTAAACTAGTGACTACCCCAATTTTGAGAGGCCCAAACTGGGTCCTACTTGTCCACATTCACATAGATGCCTTGAACAGAGAAATAGGAGCGGCCTTGGGGCAAATTGATGAAAAGTTACCTTATGCCATATACTTTATAAGTAAAATTTTGTCCAAGGCAGAGTTAAACTACACTGTCATTGAGAAGGAACTCCTAGTTGTAGTGCATTCCTTAAATAAGTTCAGACATTACATTACAGGCTATCAAACCTTTGTACACACCGATCATGCTACAATTAGGTATTTGATGAATAAACCAGATGTAAATGTTCGCATTATTAGATGGTTTCTTTTATTGCAGCAGTTTGATTTAACCATTGTTGATAAGCCTGGTAAGGAAAGTGTTGTTGCTCACTTTTTGTCTAGAGTAAATTTGCTTGCAGGTGAGGATGGAAAGGTGGATGATCAAATTCTAGATGAACACCTATTTTTTATCTTAGTACTCTCTCTGTGGTTTCCTGATATAGCAAATTACTTGGTTTCAGCACAGTTCCCACCACACCTGTCCTCAAAAGAGAAGAGCAAGATCATGAGAAAAAGTGCCCCTTTCACCTGGATTGGGGGCAATCTCTTCAAACTTGGACGAGATCAGATTTTGAGAAGATGTGTCATGGAGGAGGACGTTTTTGACATTCTCCTGACCTGTCATGACGGGCCTTGTGGAGGCCATTTTGCAGCAAAGAGTACTGCCTTCAAAATCTTGCAAGCAGGTTACTATTAGCCCACTCTTCATCAAGATGTGAAGAGATATATCAGCAATTGTGATCAGTGCCAAAGGATGGGGAAACCTACTCCAAAGGATGAGATGCCCATGCAGCCTCAAGTGACTTTTGAGCCATTTGAGAAGTGGGGCATGGACGCTGTGGGTCCTATCAACCCTCCTTCAAAACAGAAACAATACGTTATTGTGTTCATCGATTGTCTGACAAAATGGGCAGAGACGAAGGCAATCAAGGCAACAAAAAAAGGAAAAGTAGCTGATTTTTTAAGAGAGAATATATTCTACAAGTTTGGGTATCCAAGAGAATTGGTTATAGATCAAGGTATTCAATTCACTTCCAATTTCATTGAAGACCTGCTCACACATCATAAAATCAAGCATAGTACTTCCACCCCTTACCATCCACAAGCAAATGGACAGGTGGAAGTCACTAAGAGAGCTTTGGAAGGAATTTTGACCAAGGTAGTGAGTAGTAGTAGAAAAGATTGGGTAGAGCGATTGGTTGAGGCCACTTGGGCCTACAACACCACATGGAAGACCACCACAGGGTTCACACCCTATGAGCTGGTCTATGGGAAGAAGGCTTTGCTATTAATAGAATTTGAATACAATAAACTAAGGTTGGTAGCTTAGCTGGACGTAGATCTCAACCATGCACAAAGGGAAAGGCTATTCCAGCTCAATGGATTGGATGAACAAATATTGTAGACCCTTCTTCACACAGAGATAATCCAGCTTCAGAGGAAGATATGGCACAAAAAAATATCAAGGAAAAGAAATTCCAAGAAGAAGATTGGGAGTTGCTCTATGAATCAAGGTATAAGGATTTCAAGGGCAAGTTGAGGACAATATGGCTAGGATCCTACACTGTAGAAAAATGCAATGAAAATGCTTCAATTCTGATCAGAACCATTGATGAGGAAGCCATCCCCATGCTTGTCAATGGGCATAGATTGAAAATTTGCAAGAAAACCCTCTCCAAGAAATAATTAATTGAAGATCTGAATAAGACAGTGTTGGTAGTGGAACAAGTCTCAACCTCCACTCCACCCACTCACTAAAAAAAAAATAAGGACTCAAGTGAAAACCTTTATGAGGCGCTTGAGTCCCATCATTGGGTTGAAAACCTTTCTGGAGGTGGCCCAGTGACGAAAAAACCCAAAAAAGAGATAGAATAAGATCCCTGGGTGAAAACCTCCATTGGAGGTGCCTAGGGTAGGCAAGTAGGGTGAAAACCTCCTGGAGGCACCTTGGTTGTCTTTTCAAAAAAGAAAAAAGGAAAAAAAAGAAACAGGAAAAAAGAAAAATTGTCTTTTCAAATGCATTGCAGGTTACAAATGGACCACAGGAAGCAAGGGGACATGCCACAAATCCTATTACACATCCCCTATACTCTTCTCCATCATTTCTGACTTTTTTTTTTCCACCTCTCTTTGTTTTTTTCTGAAGACTGTGCATCCTACAGGAGACCCTGTGTGTTCTACAGCAGGCTCCTATAGAAATCACAAAGAGCTCGAAATAGCCTTTAAACATAGTTTGAGGGGCTGGGGATTTTCATAGAAAGCATGTAGGCCATCCTATAGCTATTCACCATCTTGACCATCCATCCCACACCTACACCACATCATTTCCATTTGATTTCTTTCCTTCCCGCAAAAAGAAAAAACACAGAAACCAGTTTTATTTTAAAACAAATAAGGAGATAAAAAGAACAACACTTTCACAACTCACTTGCAGCTTACCAAATCCCTCTCCATTGTCATCAAAATCTTCAGTAACATCCTCATAAGCATCAGCTAAAATTTTAGAGGGAGAAGCAAGTACAGGAAGGATTTCCTGTAGCAGCTGATCCCCTTAAAATCAAGCTCCAACAACAAAATAGGTGCAGCCACAGGAATGCAGAAGATTTCTGAATCAAGATTAAACTAAAAGGCACCTGTACTAGACAAATGAGTACATATCAAGAAGCAACAAGCATATAGCAGAAGAGATACAGGTATGCAACACTAGAATTTGAGCATGCAGCAGCAACAGAACCTAGCAGCACCATAGCACGAGCATTCAACCTGCAAGTAAGTGCCTAACCCTCTCCTTTATTGCATCTGTATAATTCAAAACATGCATGACCAAATGGAATGGTTGGGATTAAAACCAGAAAGGTGGCCAGTTAACTGGCCACCCTCATCCAGTTCGACTGCGCTCATACAGAGATCCACCACATGTGTATCAGTCAACTCACGAATATTCCAAAAATACAGGTAGTGGCGGATGTTTGAACTCCAATGCAAATGATTGGAAGTGATTGCGGGAAAAAGGCATGAAGACTCATGATGACACAACAGTAGGGACCAAAGGTCTGAATAATGACAACGTACCCTTTTTTCCACCTCACCTCATCGCCGGAAATATCTCTAGTAAACATAAGTACTCTGCCTCGAACTCATTCACCACCTTTGTTTCCATTTTATTATCATTCCCATAGCTGTAGAAAGCTCCATACCACCTCCATAACCTCGAAACCACCATTCTCTGTCGTTTTCAATCCTCCCCCTCTTATCGGGTTCTACAAGAGCAGTAATAGTTCTACAGGAGAACCTCCAGCCATTTCTACAGGAGGGCCAATAAGCAGTTTTACAGAGGATAACACGTGGTTTTCATTCAAATTTGGACTTGAAGAGGTAGGCTCGGTACAAACACACTTTGCATATTCATATATACAAAGGGTGATGCAATTTTAAGGAAGGATTAAGCCTGAAAAAGAAAAGGAATTGCATTCAAAAGTTCTGCCTGTGTCTTAAGAAAAAACATAGTTTTTATCTATTTCTTGTTTCTGCAAAAGAAGTGTTGTCTCCTTATCCACCTTGGGTACTCACATATACAAGGAGTGATGAAATTTTAGGGAAGAATTAAGCCTTAAGAAAAGAGAAATTGCATTAAAAAAGTTTGCCTATTTCTTAAATAAAAACACAATCTTTTCTGTGTTTCCTATTTTTGAAAAAATTGTTGTCTCATTCTCCACCTAAGATATTCCAAAAGATTATAAACATAATGACAGGGGGATTCATGATAAAGGAACCCCTAAATTTAGTCAAGCTCCATGAACATCTTGAGGTAGTAGCCATTTTTACTAGAGCCAATTGGATGCCATTTTTTGAAAAACGTTGAGGGTATGATGAAGAAGTGACTCAGGAGTTTGCACTTTTCTTGGTACCTCAAACAAAGGCCCATGCCACTGTTACTTTCAGAGGTCTCACCATGGAAATCACCCCAGATTTTATCAGTAGGGCTACCAATATTCCACTTGGACTACCCTGGAGAAAAGAAGAAAATCCATTGGGTCAAGTTGCCAAGAAAAACTTCTTCTAGCCAAATGAGCATTCTGTAGAGGACCAAAATGGCATCAGGAGAACAAGCATACGTTACCCTTGGGATGAGATCAACTACCAAATTATCAATTACATCTCCTATGAAGGGAGATATAACATAGTTTATGGTTACCATTCCAGACTTCTACATGAGCTGAGATATAGCATGGATATTCCCACACCCCAAAAACTCAGCATTCCCTACCTCCTACAGTCCCTGATAGATTCCAGCATTAAATTGAAAGTAGGAGGTCTAGATCAATTGGCTTACCATGGAATAATTAAACTATTGGTGGAAGAAGCCCTCCACACTTTCACAGTTCCCATAGCCTGGGAGATCTTCATAAATATGACAGGAGAAGATGATATAAAAGCCCTCACATATGACCTCAGTGCTTTTGAAAGTGAGGGGGAAGAGAAAAAAGGAGAAAATGAGGAGGAAACAAAAACAAAAGATGAGAAGGAAGAACATAAAGCAGAGGAGGAAACCAAAATAGAAGATGAGAAGGAAGAACATAAAGCACAGGAGGAAACCAAAGCAGAAGATGAGAAGGAAGAACTTGAAACAAAGAAGAAAAAGACTAAAGCAGAAGAGAAGGAACCTAAGAGAAAAAAGATAAAATAGAAAAGAAAAGGACTAAACTAGAGAAGAAAAAGACTAAAGAAGAGAAGGAAGAAACTACACAAGATGAGAAGGAAACCAAAACAGAGCTAGCAGAGGCAGAGAAGACAAAAGAAGAGGAAAAAGAGGAAAAGAAGGCAGAAGTGTCTCCTGAGGCGCTAGAAAGGGAAGCAATAGCTATTCTTGCTACCCTTAGCACCCCATTTAAACCCAAAAAAAAGATGAAGAGGCCACCATCAATGTATTTCAGGGCCCGAAAAAGCACAAGAATAAAAATAGGGAAGCCATAGCCATCCTCAAAAGAGCCTATCATAATTGAAGTTTCCCCTACTGTCAAAAGGGAAGAATCTCCATCCAAAACCCCCATTACTTATGAGAGAGGAAGTCCTAAATCCTCCACTTGGAAGGAAAGAGTAAAACTGCAGGACTCAAAAACAATCCTACAGGAGGCACAAACTATTCTACAGGAGACCCTAACAGAGCTACAGGAGACTGAGAAACTTGAGAAAGGGGCAGAAGAGCTGACCAAAGGGAAGGATGAAACAACATAGATTCCAGAACTTTACCCCTAGCCAAGTTTAGGCTCTTACTACAACCTTCTTGAAGGGGGAAAAATTATTCCACAAAAATTTGCAGTCCTAGTAAGGAGCCATAGATGGATGCAAATTGCCAAATCCAAAGGGGTGGAAGACATTGGCCACATGGAAAGCAAGCTGAGAGAGATGGATAAGGAGTTTAGCACTGTAAGACATACAGAAGCAATCAAAAGATCTCACTTGGAGGCAGAAAGTGAAATGTTAAGGAAACAAGTGCAAGAAAAGGACACACAGTTGGCATGCATGGCCAGCTGATCTATGGAGGCACTACAGTGTAGGCAACCAGCCAAATCATATGGAGTATACCTCAAAGACCAATCGCTACAGTTCCAAATCAAGACCTTGGCACAGAGAGGCAGCATGCCTTTTGAGGATTATAAATAGTTTACAGACCTATGTGACCAAAGTTCAGCAGAAGAAAAGGAAAAGGTGGCAGATTTTTATTTACATAACATGGCCCTCACTGGTATGAAGCTATGGGACCCCAATGTTAGGTTGGGGGACTTAGAGCTGATGGCCATGGCATCATGGATGAATCATGAGGAGAAAAGGGCAGAAGAAATCAAGAAGTTGATGGCAAAAGAGAAAAATGAACCCTTAATGATCCGAGCTGAGCTAGCAAACCCCATGGCTCTCATCAGTTCCCACCAACACCTTGCAGATAATCCTCAAAGTGCCCCTAAGTATATCAATGAGTAGGCCTAGGCTATTGCACGTTTTGGGGACATGGAAAGATTGCTTGGAGATGACTGCATTCATGCATGTATGAGAAGGTGGAACACATAGCCACATAGCCTATAGATCAGGGAGTATCACTCCCCAAACAGGTTGAAAGAAGCATTCAGGAGAGTGCCTCTGTACAAGCACTCTATGCAGAGTTTGAAGGCCAATTGGATTGGCCTCAAATTCAGTCTTCCACTACTGCTAGGCCTATTGGAAGGTGTAAAAGAAGAAGGAGAACAACAACAGTGGGAAGAGGTGGACAGAAAGGCAACATTCCATGATAAGGAGGAGGATGTCACATCAGAAGCATGGGATGTCAGGGAATCCATCAGGGCCATCAAGGATGAGGAGATAGACTAGTTGCTCAGAGGATGAGCAACACTTTCAGTAGGGGTTGATGATGAGCCCCATAAATGGGTAATTATATGGGCTCATTTGGCCTCCTAACTCAGCTTAATCCACAATTCTCATTAGTTTATTGCATGTTTTTTATTATATTTATGCTAATAGAGTGAATTGGATTAGTCATTATGCCATGAAGTCTAATGTGTGCTTTATGCAAAGTTTTGGTCAATTTTGAGACAAAGTCAAAGGTTTAATGAGCATTTGGTGGCCAATATACGAGGAAAACAAGGGAGAGTATTTGTAGGAGGGTGTCCCCCTCATTTATGACCCCCTACCTTGAATCCTCCTTCAGAAAGTTCGGAGCACAAGTAGCCACATCAATGCATCAAAGGGGAAACCAAACAAGTGAAGAAGAACTGTTGTCTATCTCTAGTCTTGGGAGCCAAGCCTCCTTGATTTTAGGAGAGCTGTTGGAGGCTCCATTTGTATAAATAGGAGGGCTTAGGTGCTCAGTATTTTAGTTGGATGTTAGTCAAATTTTCACACTTTTTTGCAGCTTCTTCCCAGCTCATTTCGAGTTTACTTTTGTGAACAATTTTACGTAATGTGACTATTATTTTGATAATGGAGATGAAATATTTTCTGAGCGAGCATTGAGTTCTTCCAGGGGGCTGAAGCTCTTGGGTTAGGGCCCAACCCAAGCTGCACAACAGCTCTTGTCTTGTATTTATATATTTTGCTTCAGTTCATGAACTAGTTGTTGTTAGATAGGTTTCTTCATTAGTAGAATAGGTTGTTTTTGGTGGTTTACATAGCTGTTTCCATTTCAATTTCTGAAGTAGGTTAAATAGTGGTAAGAGAAAGAAACACAAAGGAAATCAACAGAGCTTGATCTCCTTTCCTCCCTTGGGAACCATGAATTGAGGTCAAGATCTGCTTGCTGCCATAAAAACGTAGTTTTGCTTTCCCCATGCAATTTCTAGTGTGACAGTTTGATTTAGAGGTTAATGCTTTGCTTTAGATTAATTTTTCCATACTTTTTTTTGTTTTTGCAATGAGTCTCTTTCCATGCTTTCCTTTCCATATAGCATTGTTTAGCATTTGATTTTCCTAGGTCAGAATTTAGGTTAACATGAGATATAGTTTTGCTTTTTGGTACAGCTAGCTCTTTTATTGCCCAGTTTCAATGTTTTGACTTGCAGCTCCCTTATAGTACATCTTTGCTCATTATGAATCAATAAAACTGCCATCACCATCTCTTTTGCTACATCTTTCATAGGTCATTTTCTTTCCTAATCATCCTTGATGAACTTCAGACACCTTAACACCTCCCTCTAGGCTTCAGCTACCCTTTCCCACCATTTTTCCACCTTTAAACCCTCTAAAACATCTCTCGGCATCTTCCTATAGATCCTCTTGTCTTCCTGTAGATCCCCTGCAGCCTCTTGTGGAATTTCTTGTACATGGCTTTTTCAAGTCTGATTGCAAGGAAAGCCTCCAGAAGGTTGCTAGAGGTCTCATAGGACCCCTCCACACCTTCCTACACCTCTACAAATCGCAAAGTCATCATCCATTGCCACCTAATCACTGCCACATCCATAAACAAATAAATCACATACACAACAATTTCACATAAAATACACAAAAATCCAAAAAAAGATGTTTTTTTCTTATTTCCTTCTAGAAACAGCTTGAATAGGTGTAGTTTAATTCCTTAGTAGGTAATGGCACTCTTTTTCTAGATTTTCACCTCTCTTCTTGCAAAAGTAGGGTTAGTCAGTAAATTAGGGTTTGCTAGGTTTACCTCGCATTTCAGTGTTCTTTCACTTTCTACAAGTAGAATAGACTCTGTAGAGTAAGCTTTCCTTTCTTTCATCACAGTTACAGATTCTTCTAGAATCCATAGAAACTGGCTTGAGCTCCTAGTGATCTTGTGCGAGCTGACCAAGTGATAGCTTGCATTAAGAACTAGTACTTGTGCATACAACACCATCGCTTCCAAGTTTGTTATGAACTACCGGGTTGATAAAAGTAAAGTAGGAAGCCCAAGGAGTTGCAACATTATTGCTGCAATATTTGTGCTCACCGCTAGTCTTGTTCCATTTTCCACACCCTCCATTATGTTTGACCAGGGTCCTCTTTCTAGAATTCTGCCACAGATTTTATTTTTGCTGGTCCAGAGTCATTTTTATGTCTTGTAAGTTATTATTCCAATCCAAATGGGCATATGCTACCAAGACTCTTTCCAGAAGTGGGTAGAGGACCCATTCCCAATTTCCCAAAAGAAATGGTCCTGGATGAGGTGGTTGTTGCAACTCGCCAAATTCCATAAGACTAACCCTGCAAGTGGAGGGGGTTTTCGGAGGAGGGCCACCTGCGATCTACCTTGACCATATTTTTGTGCCCATATATGCTTCCATTGCTCCGCACCCCATCGAATCTGTTGCCACCGAAGCTTGGCTTCCATGATTTTATTTAATTCCTTGAGGTCAATTAAGCCAAGGCCCCCTACAACCATTGTGATGAAAAGCTTGTCCCATGTTACAAGAGACCACTTCCTCTCCAGGTTGGCTCCTTTCCAAAGAAACTTGCTGAAGATTGCAGTAAAATCTTTGTATATTCATTTAGGGGCTAGGAGGATTGAAAGTTGATACACTTGAATGGCTTGAAGAACTTCTTTTAGGAGGGTAGCCTACCCAGTCAGATTAAGCACCGAGAAATTAGAGCTAGATAATTTTTTCTTGAGCTTGTTACAAATATCCCTCTAGCAAGCTATGCATAAGGGATTGGCTACCAAGGGGACTCCTATGTATTTCAAAGTAATATTATCCAATGAAAATACCAATATGCAAGCTAGATTATTATTTGACATAGGTTTAGGGGTGTTGAAGAAATAAATATAAGACTTGTCCTTATTTATAAGCATACCTAATTCGTCCTCAAATTCTGCTAGGATCCAATCCAGTGTTGTTTCTTCCCGGATAGTGGGTTAACCATACAGTAAATCATTGTCAGTAAACTGTTGATGGGTCATGGTGAAATCCATGCCCAGAAGGTGGAGGCCCTTCAAAACATTTTCCCATGTTGTCGTGCTAATTAGTTGACCTATCCCTTCAACAACAATGATAAAAAAGAAGGGGGATATTGGGTTACCTACTCTCAACCTGCACAAAGATCTGAAGGTGGCCAATGGGGCACCATTGAGAAGGATTAAAAATAATAGAGTAGAGATTAGAGAATGAATCCAATAAATCCAGTCCTGAAAAAAACCAAATGCCATCAGAACCGAGATCAGAAAAGTGTGCTTTAAAGAAAAAGAAAAGAATATTTTTCAAAAATATAACTAACACAAAAATGCCTAGGAAAAAGGCTGGCATACCTTAATGCAGGATGTTGCTAAAAATCAGTTGGGAAAGAGGGCCTTAGCTTGGGGGGAGATGTTGGTGACAATTCATTGTTGGGTGGAACATGCTCCATTCCTAAATACTCCCTAAGCAGTTATTACAGGTAGAGTAAGTTTCTATTAATTTTTATTTCTGATTATTATGATTTGATGAAATTATGTTCATATGTTCATATTTCTTTTGAATGGGTTAATGATATGTACTCACAAAATGAATTAAATAAAGTGTATGCATACTCAACATTATTTATTATAGACCGCATTTATACTCTAATTGTTAATTTCATATGCTATTATTTTATGTGAACAAATTCCATAGGCATGCATGGGAAATATAAATGGATAAAAGAGATCATACAAATTGGTACTCAACATACATGCTTAGGATTCTACATGTAGGGTATCTTCTCCTTTATAGGATAATGTTACCTGTCAACGATTTCGGTATGCATGCATGTATAATACCCATGTCAGAGGAAAACACTTATAATGAAAATAGCAGTATAAGCAATCTGCAAATAATACTCGGTCTAAGAATCAAGATTAAGAATGCGTACATAGTTGAATTTTTTATTGGAGTATCCATTATTAACTATAAATGTAAAAAATTACAAATAACTTATGAATTCGGTTCCGATGTTGATCTTATAAGTTGAAGAATATGGGTTGTGGTATATAATTGATGGGTGTTAAGACAATGATTGAAAATGAAAGTCTCCCTACTAGTAAAATTTATTGAAACTTTACTTATATGATTGAAATTCTTTTATGATGTGATGATTAATGAACCTTGCTAACATGTTATGCTTCTTATCCTGCAAAGTAATACCAAACAGAGAATATGCGGAGAAAAGATACCCAGAACACAGAATATGCGAAGAAAAGATACCCAGAACACAGAATAGCAATGATTTTATTACTCAGAGAGAAATGTTCACATGCCTCTTCGAGGGGGCAACCTCCAATAGAGCAGAGCTCGATTACAAAACAAGACACGATGCTCCTCGCAGGGAGTCTCTATCCTTTATATATGACTCATACATGCAATACCACGAGCCAATACCGTGGGTTTTATTAATACTACCGCCCATTTATCCTTTATTTAATACTACCGCCCATTTTACAACTAATTGTGGTCCCATTTGCAACTAACTGGGTTAACCACTTACAAATATTAATATGGGCTTTATTGACTCTTGACTATGACGTGATCCCATGACATGAATAAGGGGGTTAGGGTGGGACCCTAACATAAATGGAATGGTTTGGTTCATTCATCTAAAGGAGTAAGACATGAATTCATGGAACTTCTTCACATGTACAAATCACAGAAATATATGCATAAAATAATGGAGGCCGAGTAGTTCAATGACTTACAATTTAATAAGTTTTTGTAGAGAAAACAAGAGAAGATAAGGATAAAGAGAAACTCATCACATAGAGAATAAAGCTTCAAGAATTCTACACTTAACACATAGAGCTTGAGGCATTAAGAACTTCTATACTTATTCGAGTTATAGGTAGATATAATGGATACAAGAGGAACTGAATGCTATGATTCATATAGCGCGGATTTAAAGATATAGTTTCAATAATCCATACAGGCACATGCGTTAACAATGTCGATACAAATGAATCTGTAAGGGAGTTTGAAATATTTATAGCAGCTATGATTGCATGAATTAAGAGAAGAAACATAAACATAATGGGTTTTAATAGAGGAATAACATACTGAAATACTTAAAGGGGGAATCACCACCATTTCCTTGATGTTCTGAAAGATCTATATTACAAAACCATACAGTCTGAAAATAGCATGTAGTGTTTTCTTTAGAATTTATGAACCTTTGTTAAGTGTTTCTTTCCCCTATTTATTTGGAGAGGGGGGAATGTGCATTCATTACAGCGAAATACCTTCAGCCCAGTCTCGACTTTCAGATTGACTAGTTGTCTCGGCTATGGATGGCTCTGTGGCCCAAAAACATTACAAAAGTAATTGCCTCATTAAAGGGAGGCATATTACAGGACAACAGATAAGTTAAAATCAAATGAACATGATAAGAAGATATCTCCATGCCCATCCTTGTGATCGTTGCATCTTCAGGTTGGATTGTGCTCACGGTCTGGCCTCTTATGTTACTTAGCTAATTCACGTCGCTTCAGCCTTTACTGCTTGAACTATTCATCTTTTAAAGCTGGGAGTGGGAGCCATTAGTTTCATGTAGCATTGTTGAAATATGAGACCCTTGGGCAGTAATTCGTCTTCCCAATATATGGGACACCATGCCTAATAATTAAATCCTCCCGAGCTACTAAGTCCCTTTCCACTCCTGTCAGCACCAATCCTGATTCCATGTCAGAATGGGCCTTTCTAGACCAGCCCATGTTGGGTTTGAATGCACCACCTGTTTTCTTAAAAGCCAGAGTTGTTGACTCGTCACGCCTTTAAAGTCCTGTCTTGCATTATCGGCACCCTGATATGCCTAGTGATGCAGTCATGATGTAATATGTAGGAGTTTTGAGTGCTGGCCATTATCACTTAAAACGTTGTAAAACATGCGAGTCCCGATCCCCTTTACCTTGGCCCCTTTCTGTAATTTTCTTCATATGAACGGGGGCTTGAAACAGGTGCTTAGCATGAAGACGTTACAACCTTTAGAAGCCTATCTGAGAGCCTTTTTCCTTTAATACGTGAAATCCTGCACTTCGACAATTTCTGATGTTTTCCCTTTATATTTCCTCTTGACCCTACGATCGCCAATCTGTGGGGTCAGCCCCACCGGTATTGCAACCGCAATATGGGAGAGATAGACCCTTTCACCTCTTTTCATAGTGCAGGCTGACTGTCTAGACAAGAAGTCTTCATAAGACATGACAAATAAAATATTGCATTAGGGAGGATCCATTGCATATCGCAATTGCAAGCTTGGAGGGACTACGGTGGGGGAGGGCCTTGAATTGTGCGATCGTCGATATGCGATTTGCGATGGGTGATGTCATCACTTCCACATGTCACCCTGTGAGTGGTGACATGTGTCACCCAGAAATGCCCCCATAGGACCCCTAAAATGTCGAATCTACGTGACACGCGTCTTTCGTATTACCACGTCAACTCCATACTGCCATGTAAGGATGACGTCAACTGCCATGTGGATTCATAAGGACCAATGGTTTTCTGCCATGTGGCACCTTGGAGGAGAGAGAAAAAGGCTCACTTGTCCATGTTTTTGTGTTGATTTCCTTTGTTAAAGGATTTCGGCCTTCCCCGATGATTTAACATTATATCGGTGGTTCCCCACATCGCAGCCTATTTAACCACAATCTCATTCAACATCACCAATCACCGATCTATGAGAATTTTGATATGCGAGACCAACCATATTCTGCCATGTGCCCCCCTGGAGGAGAGAGAAAGGGGTTGTTTTCCCTTGGCTTTTCCTTGCTTTTCTTTGTTAATATTTTTCTTGGCCCTTTCAGCGCTTTACATTATTACTGCAAAGTAGCGATATTACAAGTTTTAGAGTGATACCCCCACTGATCTATCGATTCGTTGATTACAATGAACAACTCCCAGGGTTCGCCGATCGCCGATAAGCCTGGTCCCATCGATATGCCTGATTTGCGATACCAACGATTAGTTGATCGTTGATTTCGCTGCATGCCCTGTTGCTACTTCAGAAAAGCCATTGATCGTTGATTGTGATGTACTCTCAGGGCTCGCCGATCACCAATAAGCTTGGTCCCACTGATATGCCTGATTTGTGATATCGACGATTGGTTGATTGCTGATTTCGCTACATGCCCTGTTGCTACATCGGAAAAGTTGTTGATCGTTGATTGCGATGAAATACTGGACCTCCGATATGTGATTTGTGATATCGATGATCGGTCGATCACAACTTCAGGTGTCTTCCTCTTTATAGCTACTTCGGTAAGCCTCGATCTATGATTTGCGATGAGCCTGACCCTTAGCCATTGTCCCTTTGTTCGGTGGCCTTGAAAGGGTATCTTTAACCTACTCTAACTTCTGCCCCAGGAGTTCGTTTTTGGACTTCCACCTACCGTTGGAAATCTTATTCCGAGCATTATGAAATGGAGAGGATCCAATGTGGCTTTGAGTGCTTCTATGGCCTAAAATATGGCTTCAAACTTCACTGCTCTTTGGAAACTTTGATCAACTGAAAACTCATAATGTAGTCAGTGACAACAGGAACATTGAAGAAGCCATAAATATAGATGAGGTAAAATCATAATGCAGTCTAGAATTGAATAAGGAAGAAATAAATTGATATAAAATATCACTATTCAACTTCAAAAAGAGAAGGAAGACAAGATTCAAGAAGGTCACTAGAGAATACTTAAGAATTGGAGCTTTAACTTGACAATGGCAATGCGAAATATAATGGGTTTATCTGAAAGTTAGATAGTTTTAAACACTAAGCATAAAGGATAGAGAATGACATTGTCTTTAAAAACAAGTATAATGATATAGGTGTGTATATTGAAGGAAAAACAACAAATGTGAAACCATACCGATGATCTCATTACTAGGAAATATTTCAAGGAAGACAAGAAGATTGATATCAATATTATCACCGAAGAAGATGTAATACTCATCAATATTCATGGAATAGGGTATCACAAAATCATTAGTCAACATTATATTATTAGAGACTAACAACTACAACAAATTAGATAATTTACAACAATAAACATGGATTCAAAGGAAATAAGATTCTACAAAAACTAGTTTCCAAGTATTAAGATTGAGAATATTAAGTTTGGATGGATTTATCACCAACCTAAATCCATCTTAACTCTAGATCTGCCAAGCACTGACAGGGATCAAATATGTTTTCACTTTAAAATGGGTTTGCATCTCAAGAAATTTGATCCCTCTCTGCATTTGGTAGATTCGGTATTAAGATGAACCTAGGTTGGTTTAGTTATTAATTATAATTAGAATTATTTAAATATAATTATTAATTTTATGTTTTTTATTTTATTTTTACCAAGTCAAAATGTGAAATATTACAACATCTCTACCATACTAGGATCAAATCTTTACATAGGAGTTAAGTTTACTTATGAACCACAAATATAAAGGATTTTTTTTAATAAGAAGTGAACTGGGTGAGGAGAAATCTTGGATAAAATATATTATTACAATATTTATTACCACCCGCACCCAATAAAAAATTTCCAGTGGTGGGGGGAAATACTAGTTAAGATGTAATATTATTACATTTTACTCAATATTTCCCCTCATCCTTGCTAATTTTATAGTTGAGTTTATTTACTTTCAAACTTCAAATATAAAGAAAAATTACAATAAGGAGTGGACTAGTTGAGGGGAATATTTTATAATATTATATTTTACCCAATATAAACCTAGTAAAGAAAGGATGGAGGTAGGAAAAAATATTAGATAAAATATAATAATTATATTTTCCTAATATTTCCCCCACCTCTAAACATATTCAGAAAAATGCCTAGCACAGACATATCAATAAAAATGTTTAATTCCCGGTTGGGTCCTTATAATACTAGTGATTACCCCATTACTATTGTAGTTGTATCCCTTATTAATATTATTGTGCCCCTATTGTCCCCATATTGTTATTACTGTGCCCCATAGAATCCCTCTATTGTTATTTTTGTGGCTTTATATTATTATTGTTAGGTCGTCTGGGTTATATTGAACTCCTTAGACTCCTATATATAGAAAGGAGGTTTTGTCATTTGAATCATCGAAGACTTGTTCATTTATATAATTTAATGGAGGTTGCCCCCTCGAAGAGGCTGAATTCGAAGGCGTTGATCTATCTCTTATATCTTTTTGTGAGCTGGTTTCATAACATTTGGTATCAGAGCTTTGGATTCTAGGGTTTCGCTGCTCCAAATAGGTCATCGTGGAATTTTCGCTATAATTTTTTTATGTGATGTTTCAGAAAATAAAAAAAAAAACCCATTTGAGAAGACATCGTGCTGAACCTCGGGTCCAAATTTCAAAGCTTTTCACACTATATTTGCAGAGATATGATATGAGGAAGTTGGTATTTTTGCAGACTCTTGAATTACATTCCAAACAGGTGACCTCGGGAAAATCATCATAAATTTCTCTCTCAACATTAGATTGAAATTTCGTGAGAAGTTACAGAAAGAGGACAGACTTTAGTTTTTTGTATATATTTTTCAGAGCCAAAGGTTGAAATAGTGACTTGTGGCATGTCGTACAAGTTCACTCTACTGAACTAGTCTATAATCAAGTCACTGTGGGAGATTTTGCATAACTCTTCCTTGGAGAATCACATTTGGATTAGACTGGTGGCATTGGAAAGAGGACACAGAGGGCTACTGCAGGTCGCAATTTTAGAACTGGATGATTGGAAAGTACAGAGACACATTAGAGGAAATATCGAGCTCCTACAAAGTGAAAAAAGGTGTATAGATTTTTTTTAATTTTTGCTTTGAAGGAATTCAAAGGGCATAGTAGAGCATTATTATCGGTAACTGATCCCCCAAGGAAAGAAAATTCAAACACTTAGTAAGCAACCTAAAATCTCTAGCATGACTCATGAAGAAGAGGAAGAAATGCTAGATGATATATCAAAATTACAAAACCAAGTGCAACAAATGTCAATCTCACAAAAGCTAACAGAAGCTAAGATAAATGGCGTGGAATATGAGATAAAGGGCATGGAAGCTAAGATGGATGGTTTGAAGATAGATTTGAAAACAGATTTGAAGAGAGACAAGGCAGATTTGAAGATAGATTTGAAGACAGACATGGCAGATTTGAAGACAGATTTGACAAATTTTCTACAAGAAATACTTACTAATGGTGAAAAGGTAGTAAATGAAACTCATGATGCGAACAAAATAAATGTTAATCATGATATCATAGACTCTAATGTGGGATCGAAGACCCACCATATTCCAAAAATCGATA
>APFE030097139.1:240679-296547 GCA_000404065.3 Pinus taeda
ATTAATATTGTTGTGCCCCTATTGTCTCCATATTGTTATCACTGTGCCCCATAGAATCCCTCTATTGTTATTTTTGTGGCTTTAGATTATTATTGCTAGGTCGTCTGGGTTATATTGTACTCCTTAGACTCCTATATATATAAAGGAAGTTTGGTCATTTGAATCATTGAAGAATTGTTCATTTATGTAATGTAAAGGAGGTTGCCCCCTCGAAGAGGCTAAATTCTAAGGCGTTGATCTATCTTTTCTATCTATTTGTGAGCTGGTTTCATAACATTCCCCTCCTGAAATAGGTTATATTCCACACGAATATCATGGGTCAATGCCATGGATTCTTAAAACCATAGGTCAATACCATGGGTCATTTTTATATTATTATTTAATTTTATAGGATTATTTTTATTTTGTTATTTTATTTTCACCAAGTTAAAATGTTTACATTGCATTATGTTTCGCTGCAAATTCCTAGCATAATATAGGGATTAGATCTTGGCTCAATGAAGGAATTACATATATCTCTCATACTAACAAGTTTTTTTTTTCAATTATCTTATCTCACCATATAAAGTGTGATGTAAAATAAATGTGAAAATTGAAGTATTTTATTTATGACCGACATTGATTTTTAAAGTAACATTATTATTTGTTTTAATGGAACATTACACACAACAACTCTCACATATGCATATATTAGCAACCCCCCACCCCCCACGCACATTTAATTTTTTTAATGTAACATTATGTGACAACATTTCCCTCATGTGCCTCTTGGCACAATCATCTTTGGCAAGAAAAGAGTTGGAACATAAGAAATTCGTATTACTTTGTTTCATCACATGAAAATACTTTAATTGCAAAACCTTGAGGATAAAGTTTTTTGGAGGGTCTATGATATGACCCAAGAGGGGCATATATGGCATTAAATGCATATAATATGACTCCAAGGGAGGCATATTTGGGGTTAAATATATAGGGAATGAGGTAAATGTATATGTAATATTGGATGGCCTAATAAAGGATCCACATGTGAAATGAGTGAATAGGTATATAGAAATGTTGTCATTATTGAGTGGAAGATGTGATTTGGATGTATGAATGTTTTGCGGCATTTGGAGGTATTCCCATTATTTAAGAATATATTGTGTGACCCCTATCTCTTATGCATATTGAAGTTGTGCCCCATGCTCACATTTGGTGCACATGGTGCATACTTTAGTTTCTTATGAAATTTTAAGGTTTTGGCCCATAACATACTTATATCCTTATCACTTCTTGAGTAGGAAGAGGCCCAAATCCCATGTCTATGCATAGATGGTGGGTCTATGAGGTGTCTCATACGTAGGTATACCACTGGTCTCATGGTCATCATGAAGTATTTTACTATCTTCAATGTCAAAAATGTTTTCTTAATGCAATAAGGGTCATCTCCTTATATGGGACTTTCTTCTTCACGAGTCTTTTTATTATTCTATATTTTGTTGGGTTGGATACTTGTTATTCCAAATTTCTTATTTTAGGCTAAGATTATTTTGTTTGTATATGACTTATGAAATTGCATTTACCTCATTATATCCTCTATTATATTATATCTTTTGCAATTTTTTGGATCAATTTTAACCTTTAATAGACATTATATATACAATAAATTTATTAAAACAAAATTAATATTTTCTTCCCTCATGCTACAATTTAGCAAATAAGGTAATCTAGTGTAAATCCATTTTTAACTCTAGTCAAAGTAGTGAGAGAAATCAAATCTCTTGAGGCATGACATTGTTTTTCATCATTGAATACAAATTTAGATTGGTTATGTAGATATAGACATATAAAAATGAAATTTTAAGTATTATTAAAATACTTTTATTTAGATTGTAACATTATTTATATATAAATATCATATTATCTATAGCAATTTTTTTTTTGTGTAAATCATTCTATATAAGAGTTGTTATATTAGGTGTACAAATCAAATTTCTCTCTTTCATATATAGATATGGGTAATATGAGGTATTAATATTATTATTTGATATAAGTAATATATATTTTTAAGGTCAATATATGATGATGCAAGCAATATCCACATGGCGATATCTCTATCATATGTGGTTTTAGATACACCTTGCTAATGTTGACGTAATGATTGCTTATACAAGCATCAAAATGTTAAGCATCCATTATCAAGTTTGCAATGTTATTAATATCTTTAAAGATCAATATACCGCACTTACACTATATTAATAGTAGTATATATATTTTTCGTTGTTAATATTAGTGTACCATACTTCATAGTAAATATCTAGTAAATATCTAGTGTTTATAACTTTGATAATGAAAAAATATACATGAAATCAAAATAACATAATAAAAATAATTATCAACATCTTAACAATATAATCATGCTTTTAGCCCATAACTTGCTACCTTTTCTCACACTTTTATAGCATGAGAAGGAGGTCCTTACAATTTTAATCATATAATTCTTAATTTTCTACAAAAACTACATAGAATATTTGCTTACAATGTTTAAAAGAGAATCATGAGTATCAACTGCATGATAAAAGAACAAGGGCTATGACTTAGCAATTATCATTGAGAAAGGTTGTGGGGTAGGAAGGTGCACATGCTTTGGTCACATAAATCTTCTTTTATGATATGAGAGGTGACATAACCTTATAAAATTTTGAGAAGGAAAACAATACCTCAATTTTCAAGTGCACTTATCATATTTTACATGGGGTTATTTAATAAAAAAATATTCACCTAAATATAAGATATATTTTTTTTCTCCTTTGCATCCTAATTTGCTTTCTTTATCCAATTATATATATATATATATAAATAATTACAACGCCACCGTGGCTCCTGCATTATTGTAGTTGGGTATTCTCCCCATTGTTCAATTTGGATGAAATAATTACATTAGTAATCTAATATTCCCCAATCATTTCTACCAACTTCATTCTCCACATGTTTAATCAATTCTCTGCGACATACTTTTCCTTTTCCGCGAATTGCTCTCCGCTAAACTGTAGAGATCACGCTGCCAGTGGCAGAGGTCAATAACTAACCGTTTGCGGGACCCACGTGGCAAAAACACGTGGACTCTGCGTACAATAATGCCCCACACGCGGACGACGCGGTATCACATTGACTAAGCAATCACCGCACACGCTGTGATGCATACAAGGCGAGGGGATATATTTTTTCAGTTTATAGATTTATTAATATTGTCAGGCTGTATATACTCACCGTTAGATTTAAACAAATATATTATATAGCGGTGAATATATAGGTCAATCTTATTAATGGGCTTATGTTTTATTAAATATGGGTTGTTTTAATTAATGAGTTTTTTCATTAAGATAGGTGAGATGGGATAAAAGAGTTGTTGATATTATGAGATGTTATTCTTTCTATTTGGTTTCAAATTTTACAGGAGACATCTACAGTGGTAGAGTTTTGGTTATTTCTAAGTCATAAATTCCTAGCATATCTCGATTATGAGTTGTTGGATATACTCTTGGTGTTATAGTGACAACCAGGAAATTCATCCCGCAGGTCTCTTAGTGATATAGTGACATCAACAAAAATTATCCAGTGGGTAGATTTAATTTTGAGCCTTACCCAAATTACTCAAACAAATTACTAATTCAACTTAGTGAGAAAAAAAAATAAATTAACCCAGATCTATGTAGATTCATGTCAATGTTAACCACCTACTTCGGAGGTTGCCATTTGTACGTATGGGGTTTCTTAAATTTTCTCAATTGATTAAAGAGGGTATTTTAATCATATATACAATTTATGCTCAACTCGAAAATGATTACTCTCCACTAAGTCTAGTGGTTAAGGCTTTGCGCTTAGGTTAGTCTAGCAAGCATTAAAGTCTACTTCTATACTTAATTAGTGGCTCAATAGAGGTTTTAGTGGAGGTTGGGGTCCCTGACTCAAAGAAAACTCAACTCTTGGTTTAAATGGATCTTAAGGAAGTCAACGATGTGACCTACATTATTGGTCAATAAAGTTCGTTGTAAAGTGTATAGAAGTAACATTATGTCTTGGTACAAGAAATTGTGGAGAAAGGGTTGATGTTTGTCTTTGCTTCAAGCCATTTAATAGAGTGAAACTTTGTCCATATATATATTCTTAGTGGAATATTATCATAAATATTGAGTAGGGTCTTGATTATTTGCACTGATACATAATTAACATTAATGAATTTGATAAATTTTGAGCTACTAATAGTTTTTCTCGACCTGAAAAATAATGTTTGAAATGAAAGGCTCCTTAAACTTTGGAAAAAATTAGCTTTCTTTTCTTACATGCAAATTAAGGAATAATTTGTCCAAATGGCCCTTTAGGAGTTGCAATGAACACCCTGAGTAGTTTTACAAGTCTTTCCCAATGTAATGAAGACTAATTTTGGGTGGGATGTTACTCACTATGTAAGCATTTTTCAAGTGGACAACATGATTCAATTTTTGTGAGACTAGTGGATATCTACCATGAATGTTTTGGGATTTTAATTTTGCTTTTCTACCCCTATTTATTCAAGGAATTGTTTCTTAATAAGTAGTTTCATTCCAACTTTGCACATTTAGCTAGCCTCAAGTTTCCCTATAGATCAACTTGTTTAATAGGGGGTATTGATTTCCTAGAGTTATAAATTTTGCATAACACACTTCTACTTAATATAATGGAATCCTTATTTTGGACCAACCTATGCATCAACAAAAAACTAAAAATCACTATTCATACCAATGACACAAGCAAAATATAAATCTTGGGTGTATTCTCCAACATCAATCCTATTTTCTTTTATCTAGAAACCATTTGATATTACCATTTTCAATATAAACAAAGATAAGAAAAATACTCTTAGTGTCATGTTTTTGCTGTGACAAACATCCTCCAAAAAATTTCCTGGACTTGAAATTTGGAGCCTCCTTGTCATCTTATTAAGTCGTCTCACGTTGTTCATAGTCACTTCATGATTGGTTGATGTTTTTGTAAGTGTGCAAGTCTTCTTCTAGAGACTCTAAGTGTTGGAACCACTTGCTTACACATGCTTATCTTTTCATGCGTTCATAAGCACAGCCCTTTCTAACAAGCCTAGAAGTCAATGACTATCCTTGAAGACAGTGCCTGCACAGTCCTCGGTGATAGTAATGGTGCAACCCTTAGTGGCATACATTGTGCAGCTCCTGGACATTGCACAATCCTTGAGGACGGTAACTACGTAGTTGTTAGGAACAATGACTGCAAAATCCTTATGCACCGTCAGTGTGCAATTCCAGTTGAAAGTGAGAGTGCAATTCTTCTAGTAAGTGTTGCCACACCTCTTAGTGGCAACCACCTCACTCTTGTATGTTCTCTTGGTGTAAAGAGTATAACTCAAAGCTCTTTTCATAGTCATCTTTCGCTTTTGAGCTCTGTGCACTTTGGAGCATCAGGAGCATTCTCTCACTCTCAATTGCAACTGTAGTATCATTTGGGTGACTGTCTTTTTTTGCTTACTTTCACTTTCACAAGTGTCACTTCTACTTTCTTTTGCTTTTGCATGTGTCGCTTTCTATTTATTTATCTTTTGCGAGTGTCGTTTTCACTTATTCTTACTCTCACAAGTGTCATTTTTCCTATTTTCATTCTTGCATGTGTTGCTTTTATTTTCTTTGTGTGTCATTTTCACTCTTGCATGTGTTTCTTTCACTTATTTTCACACATCCTATGAGTGTAATACCCCCTCCCACATTTACCCAATTTCACTGACCTTCTAGGGTAAATATGAGATGCAGAGTTGTTATGACATGACCCAACCTCCAAGTTCTAGATAAGGAAGTGGGGCCTATAAAGTGAAAACAATATGACAACTGACAACATCCATTGGGGCTACAGGACACTTAGGAGAAAAAGGACCACCCCAAGTGACCAAAACTTGAGTTGGGGTTTCATTTCTCACAACTTAACCCCCAACTGCATGCATGAAAAGGTCTCGATGCGGTTATAGGCCTCCAACCACATGCACAACACTGCTTGAGTGCGGTTGTAGCCCAAAATTTCCAGTTCAGAGGGTGCGGTCTCAAGATTTGAGCCACAATTCTAAGTTAGCCTGCAGGCCACTTCCCAGAACTGCCCGAGACTTCTCAAAATCATTATTGACATGGCCATAAAGCTAAACATTCAAACTCAAATAAAAAACTTGACCTAGACTGACTAGAACATACTAGGAATTTCGTAAAACACGTGGCAAACATGTAAACTACAGGTCATGAATTCATATTTGATCATAGGAGTTTGAAACTTATCTGATAATCACCAAGAAGGTCTAATTCTCTCTCATAATAGTTGTGATAAAAAAATTTAGTCCATACATTCATTGAAGCATTCATACATTCATCAAAACATGCCAAGAGCCATAAGTAATATACATCACATAACCAACATATAACTAGTAAATAAGCAACATAGAAACCATCGTAACCCAACCATAATATCACCAACATAATTGCTACAAATATACATGAATCACAATAGAAGAATAAGTCGTATTAACATATGAAAATATCCACCAAGTCAGGGATTTCCTTGTACCACCCGACCATATATTGGGTTGAACCAAATCTCCCTTTTAGCCAATCACCCCCGTGCCATATTCCAAGCATAAATGTGAGATATCATGGAATAACCAAAGCAAAACCAAACAATACTTGCAGAGGCCAAACCACCTCAACTTACCATTGATTCCACCTCATGGTCGGACATCACTAACACCAACCAGATCAGTCTCTGCCCAAGCTGTCTAGGGCTCTAGGAACTAGGAACTCAACCCACAACCTCCTAGGGCTCAAGAGAATTTGTCCAACCCGACTCTAGGGACTAGTAACTCAACCCACCAAGGGCTCCATAGTGTTTGTCCCAACCTAGACTCCATGACTAGTAAATCAAATTTGTTCCAAGGCTTCTAGAGCATTTGTTCCAACCCATATCCATAAGGAATTATGAGTGTCAATCAGAAAAAAATCAATCCATGGTTATCCAGGAAATGGAAAGGCAAGGCCAAACCCAATGTCAATCCAAGTAAATCTCCACACCAATGACAACACATAACCATAAAATCACATGCATATACCATGCATCCAGAATTCAACAAGGAACTCACACATGCAACCTGTTACTTTCCAAGAAATTTAGTTGTAGTTCCCGATTCAACTATTCCCTTACACTTCCCTCTTTTCTTTTCCTTCTTTCTCCAAATCCAATGTATGCCAAAGTTCTCCAAGAAAGCTCGAAGAATAATCTAAGTGTGCAAGAGTATGAGGGAGTGAGAGAATAGAAGAAATCTTCAATGATAAACTGACAAAAGACTATGAACTGATCCTCATAAGCCTTTTTATCATTGAGACCTATATTTTCTTCACTTTCCTTCATTTCTCCTCTAATTTCTCTTGCATGCAAATCGATGTCTCTTCACCTTCCTTTTCTCCTATTTTCATATATTTCATAAATAAAAAGCCAATTATTGCCTCTTTTTCTTTGCCAATGCCTTTGAAAATTTCCTTAGCCATAAATAAACTGAAAGTGACATCCACTAGGATGTTTTTCCCTCCGTTCAGCTTGGAATACGTGTCCAATGACCTTGGTCTTATGTTTTTTTAAATGGAAAATCAACTAGGGGTTGTTACAAACCCCTTTCCCTCGGGGGAACACCATCCTTCATGTTCTATGACATATATGACCAAAAAACCGTTAAATTTAACAAAACATACTTCATATGGAGCTTTATAACACAACTCATTGTATTATTTACAATTACCAACTGGTGAAAATTATGACCAACATGACAAACATGCCACTAACTGGAGCTTTATAACACAACTCATTATGGTAGTTACAATAGTAACCACATATACTTATGCACATTTGCTTCAACCAACAAATAAACATAATGTCTATGGAGCTTTATAACCACAACTTGATATAGTATTTACAATAATATACACATATAAATATGAACATTTACTTTAACCAACAAATAAGAGGATGTGATGCCCACATCAATCAACAAGGGAATCTAGAGGCTTACACCTCCACCATAAAAACTAGTACTAGGATTCGCCTCCTTCCCAAGAAGTCCATAATCCACTACCAAGGTCAAACTTGCATCCAATGTCCAACACTATGATCATTGTGCTACATGTTCCCTTAGTGAAAAATTATTAGCTCATTGTTCTAGGGCACACTCCCAATGTACTTATGATTCCATCTAGAAATGTCAATGACCAAACCAAAATTCATTAACTGACCTTCCCTTCTCTACTACATAGTCCCTTAGTAAATCCGATCACCCCCTTCCATGCAGTCACACACCTTCCAAGTTCCATTGACATCCCCTTATCTGCTACACACTCCCTCGGCTGATCCATCCATTGATAAGGTTTTCTCGCATTTGAAGGTTTAGAAATGAAGGCATATCCCTACCTCAAAACCATCATACCAGTCATAGCATGCTCATGGAAATCAATGGACACGATTGGGTACTATTTTCCCACAATGGCCTTGCTCCTAAAGTGCTTTACCAACATAAGGTTACAAGTTCCAATTCCTTTTGTTGTTGCTACTAATTCTTGTTGTCAGTTTCAACCACCCAAACTGGGCATTTAGTTGCTTTCTTGTGCCAAGCACATAGTTTCCATTAGATTCAAAATGAATTGATATAAATTCAAATCATACCTCATTGGTAGCTCATCAATAAGGTACACTTTCAATTATGTTTACTTTCTGTCACAACAAGTCAAACTAGCTCTTTGATCAAATCGTCATGTATAAACATATCACATCTCGTTAGCTCAAAACTCAACTGTCATAAATCAAAATCATAGATCACATACCATAATCCTAAATAAAAATAATAGATCACATGCATAGTTAAAAACTAAAATAAAATACTGATACTTTTATTTCAATCAGTTCTTTCCTTCTAACTTTGTTCTTGTCCTTTCTATACACACACCGAATAAGTTTCCACACCTGGAAAGCACCCAATGCCTTCTCTTCTCTTCAATCACGTACACATGCACACTGTGTACATGAAAACACATACACCCACACACGATGATGTACCACACAATACATACACCTATATCCGGTGTACACCACCACACAAACACCTACACTCGGTGTACAACACAATGAATACACGTCACCATACCACAATTACACAATACATGTAACACAGTACCACATGTACAACATGCACACAACATGACCTGTACACAACACCACATGTACAACATGCACACAAAACTACATGTACACAATGCCACATGTACAACATACACACAACACCATATGCACACAACACCACATGTACACACCACCACATGTATAGCATACACATAGCACCACATGTACACACCACTACATGTACAACATGCACATGGCACCAGATGTACACACCACCGCATGTACAACATGCACACAACACCACATGTATACAACACCACATATACAACATGGACACAACACCACATGTCCACATATACATAGAACCACATGTACAACATGCACACAACACCACATGTACACAACATCGCATGTAAAACATGTAGACAACACCACATGTACAACATGCATACAACACCACATGTACAAGATGCACACAACACCACATGTACACAACACTACATCCACAACATGCACACAATACCACATATACACAACACCACATGTACAACATATAAAAAATAGTAGTACTGCACATCCAGAGACCACATTGTCTATACCAAGCAACCTTGCTTATAGTGTCTTTCCACTATCCATGCTTGTCGCAACATCACACTACTTTCATTCTGTTGATGTATCCCTCAACATTACCTTCCATGGCATAAACATAGATGTATTATAAGCACATAATATGAATTCATATCCACATGATAACTGACCTCATAGATCTATCACGACTACTCTGCCCACTTGATTCCTCATAAACCAGGAACCTCTTCATGCCATTCACCTGCATAAGGAATCATTCCTCCACAAGAATGATCCTTGATGACCCTGTTAGACAACAACATACATACATGCATATATACATATAAAAATTAGCATAAAACAATCACGATCCCTTACGAACTTGTCAGACAATAACATATGTACATACATGTATACACATATAGACATCAACAAAATCATGATCACAACATAATTACCAGATATCATAAGGTCAATGTTAAGATAATTCCCTTTGTACATGCATCACATGCACAATATTGAGAACAATAGTTCCCAACATAGTCAAGGCATATAATGCCTCAAATCTATTTACTTTACCTTTCCTGTTACATTTCTCATGACTATCTTGCCACCGTCCATTGACCTCAATGGACCCAACCAATCCAACTGGATGTCATATTCTTGCCTTCATCTACCCTTTACTCATGCACCGGTCTTTATCCGGGTCTTACATTACCTATTAGGTTTCATTTAGCTCCCCCCCGAGCTCCATTAACTTTCCTCTTTCCTCAACCAATTCACAAGACCTTCAAAACATAGAAGGCAAGAATAAGAAACAAACAAGAAGACAACCATGGGAAACCAATAGAAATATGACACCACAAAAAAAGTTGGCATGTCCATGCACTAGACAAAATCAAAACCATAAATGAAGTGCAACAAATTACAAAAGATTGAAATCACAAAACCTTCACCATACACCATGACTCAATCCCATGGGTTTGTTGTGCTTCCAAGGGAAATCTCAACTCGAGCCTTCTTCAATATTTCATGGCAGTCTCTTTTGCTAGGCAATCTCTTGTACCATACTGCCATAAACACATAATTGTCAGTGCATAAATAAATATAACAATGTACCATTTACCTTTGTTAATTTTTCATAGGGCTATATTGTTATTTGCTTTGATAATTGCATTTCTTCATTAATACATTCATTTCAGCCCATAAAATCATAACATTATACAAATTTACATCGTTATTCATCAACATATGCAACTATGTATAAAGAACAATAACATCGTCATCAATGCAGCGGAACATAAAGGAACAAGAGAAGAAAAGCATGCACACATAAAGACACTAGGATTGGTTGCAGACCAGGGAAAAACCCACTATGCGGAAAACCCTTGAAAATATTCTTCTAATAGATTGACATCAAATGATTCAGCAAAAGAGAGTATAATGATCCATATCTTCACAACAACTAGAACCCATGAAATGCATCTAAAAATCAAAACTTTGATTCAGATGACTGTAATGTACTGTCACTGCCTGTAGCCTGTCACTGAACACTTATGTCACTGAGAAAGATCTTAGGAACATTGAAATATCATCTTCGAGTTCTAGTCACGGGGAGGAGGAGTTGTGAGAGCAATTATGACATACAGGGTCGCTCTCTGTGAATTGCATGATAGCGACTATGGCAACTCAACCGCTCCTATACCATTCTGTGCGAGCCACCGGGGACCAAACTGACCCAGAATCCCGGTCAATCTCATGAAGACTTTGTGCTAGCGACCAAGGACCCAAATTCACTCTCATGGACACTGTGTGCCAGTGTCCAGAGACCCAAATGCTCAATTTTGTGCCAATGACTTTGAATCAGAAAATCCTAGTTCAGTGCTAGCTTCATCCTGAAGTTTGAGACCCTTGAGCGAGCTTCCTCTATCAGACCTGTGCAAGACAAGACCAAATAGAATAGGTGAAGAGAGATTAATGTGTGTCCAAATGAGATTGAGGTCTCTTCTATTTATAGGCTTCCATGATGGTCCACTTGACTTGTCCATTGGTACATGTGCATAGGTTCGACCTGATCTAGAATATATGTATGAATAAAATAATTCATAACTCAACTTCCACTTGTCAAAATGAGGTGATATTTAGGTCGATTTTGGTCCTCTCGGAAAGAGGAATCTGATGCCATAATAATATCCATCAAATGAGTAGTCTAAATTGGAATTTAACAACAGTTTCATTATAACATCCATGGTTAAAAACTCATGTAAAAATATATAATGCCACAACGATGGGACACGTATTCCAAGTTGAATGGTGGGGAAACATCCTAGTGGGTTTTCATTTAGTTGTTTATGACTAAGGAAATTTGAAAAGGAAATGGCTGAGGCTTTGGAAAGGCACGAGACATTTATTAACATTCTATTTATGAAATTAATGGAAATTAGGAGAAAAGGAAGGTGAAAAGTCACATGTTGCATGTGAGGAGGAAATTGAAGGAAAATAATGGAAAATGAAGAAAATAGAGGTTTCATTAATAAAAAAGGTTTCCGAGGACCAGTGGGGAGGACTTGATTTGTTTAGTTTTGGGAGCTCTCTCATTATTCTCTCTCTCTCATACTCTTGGATACTTAGAGTTTTCTTGGAGAACTCTTGGAGGGTGTGGCACACTTGGATTTTTGAAGCAAGAAGGCAAAGGAAGAGCAGGAAAGCATAAGAGGGCATCAGTTTAAGAAAATATAGTGGGTTTCGAGTTGCATGTATGTTTACCTCACTATTTTTGGCATGCATGGCACATGCATGCAACTTCTTGGTTATGGTCTGTCACTAGCATGGTGGATTGCCTGGATTGACAATGGATTTTCCTAGTCTTACCATTTTCTAGATAACCATGGTGTTGTGGATTTATTTGCTTTGTTTCTGGTTGGTTTTCATGTTTCCTTAGCTTGGGTTGAGCTATTAGTTCCTAGAAGCCTTGGTTGGACAAATGCTTTGGAAGCCTTGTAATGGCTTGTGTTGAGTTACTAGTCCTGGAAGCCCTAGTTAGACAAACGTTATCGAAGCCCTGTAAAAACTTGGGTTGAGTTACTAGTCTTGGAAGCCTTAGTTGGACAAATTCTTTGGAAGCCCTTGGTGGGTTGAGTTACTAGTCCTGGAAGCCCTGGTTGGATAAATGCTCTAGAAGCCTAAAAAACATTGTGGGTTGAGTTACTAGTCTTGGAAGCCTTGGTTGGACAAACGTTGTGGAGTCCAACAACAACTGTGGCTTAAGTTACTAGTCTTGGGAGCTGTTTTGGAACAAACACTCTAGAGCCCTGGAAGGCTGGGATAGAGACAAAATTGAAGTTGGTTTTGTGATGTCTGACCATGAGGTGGAATCACTATTTGATGGGTTGAGGTGGATGGCATCTAGAAGCCCTATATGGTTTTTTATTGATGTGTTCTATGATATCCCACATTCATGCTTGGCATATGGTACAGGGTGAATGGCTGAAGAAATATTTGGCTAAGCTATTCTACAGTCGGGTGGAACATGGACATCCCATCCTGGGTTGGGTTTTGCATCTGTAATGAAAGGTTATTTCTCTTTCTATCTCTATGATAATTATGATGGATTATATGTGGTTTATATGGCTGTGATTTCATTGGTATTTATGTCCCTATTATGTTGGTTATGTATGCATTTTATGATATCGGTTATGTATGGCTCCCATCATGTTCTTACATGTTATTGAATGATCAATGTATCTATGACCTAATGGATGAAATGGAAGCTAATTTGATAAGAATACAATGTTTCATAGTGATTCTCAGATAAGTATGAGATCCCTACACTTAATTCTATTGTTTACACCTGTAGGTTACCTATCGATGATATGTTTGACAAAATTCCTGTCATGGCTAGTAAGGATCCAGTCAAGGTATTGAACAAGTATTTTCTTTAGTATTGTAATTTCCATGTTACTTTATTGATTTGAAGAGATAGATCAGTTCTAAGCAGTGACCTGGGCTTTGGGCCTAAGAAAGTGGCTAAAATCCCAGAGTCGTTGGCACAACACTGAAAATTTTGGTCCACAATCACTGGGAAACAGACATATGAGAGAAACTTTAGGTTGTTGGTCGCTCCCTTGCCCATAGCATGAGAGTGACTATGGCCCAAGAGACCTAAAAAAATAGTGGGACCCAGGGATAGGGTTTCTAAGTGGCTGACTTGTCTTCTGAGGGTTCTATTGATGATGTTGAATATCTATATGGTATGTTTCCATCAGTTCCACTTCCTTAGTGTGACTTAGGAGGTCGAATCATATCATATTCGCATCTCTCCTCATGTTTACCATGGTTGGCATGGTTAATTTGGGTAGACCTGGGAGGGGGTGTTACAAAGTGGTATCAGAGCGTAGTTGCGCTCTCCTTGGGCTGTGTGTTGATCATGCTTTCATGTTGGTTGCATATGCGTTCCTTATACATGTAGTACATGTTCTTGTTGCATTTGCATGATGTTAATCTTGGTTGTAGTGATGTCACCATGTGAACATTGAAGTTGTTGTCATGGAGTATGTCTTCATGTGTGTATGGTTGATTATGCATTGTTATGCACATCAATGTTCACATTTTATCAAGTTCACATGAGGTGGTTTTCGTTGTCATGCATGAGGTCATGGTTTTTGTAGTTTATATGCTCATGCTTTGATGACTGGACTCTAGTTAGAATGGTGTGTATATGGTTTTGTACTCATGTGTTATATGTATATATGCAATTGTTATGCATGTATGGTCTTGGTTACAGTTATTCATTAATAGTAGGTCAAATATGCCTTGTGAAGTCATTGTATGCAATTTAGGTCATCATGATGCTATTGGTTTTTTTGATGCTAATGTTTTGGCTAAGACAGAGTAGGAGATGTAGACTATCAAAGTGAGGTTGCAACATTAGACTTTAGGGTAAGGAAAGACCATCATACAGGTATGGTATGTTTGGCATGCATGTATGTAAGTTAAGGATCTTTATATGCATTAGGTTTATGTACATCATTTTGATGTTATTGTTACATACATGATAGATGATAGTTGATTAGTATAGTCACTTGCACATGTGTCAGATAGTCATGAATGATAGTAACATGTTGTTGTATGCATTGTTATTTTTGTTTTATGTTAGATAATTTGATGATCATGTTATATGTTGTTGACGAGTATGTTATAGGTTAACTTCTTGTTGTTATATGATAGTTAACTTAATGATTAGGTCCTGTGTTGTTGAGGAGCATGTTATATGTTAACTGATTGTTGTTATATGTTAGTTAACTTGATAATTAGGGTTATTTCATTGAGATCTTGATGTTGTAATTTGGATTGGTCATATGCATGATGGTTATGTTCATTATATTGAAGATATTAATGCTATGTGTATTGTGTTAACCTGGTTTGACCTATGTAGATGGTTATGGTTGCGATATTAAGGTATGAGCCGACATATTTGTGATATGGTGTCGTACTAATCTATATTGATCATACATATGTGATTATTATGCATGAAAGGCAAATTCTTATGAGCTTATGATCTGAACATGTTAGTTAGTTACTGCTATGGATATCGTGATTTAGGTTTGAGTTGATATGTTGTGAAGTTGTATCATGCTAACCTAGATTGATTGTGTAGACAAGATAACCTCCCTTGAAATACACTCAACTATGAGTTCACTTATGTTGTATATTTGGTGCTTGATTGTTTGATTATGTCATCTATTTGGTGTTGGGATGTTTGGTGTCTATTACACGGTCTGGTTGATTCATTTAACATGGCATGTTTGCAAGTTGGTTGGATGTTTGATGAATTGCATAATATGAGTATGTGTTTATAAGGTTTCTTGCCGAAATGATCTTATTTCAAGAGGATTGTACTAACACATATGTGTTGAGACAATTGATATGTACTTGAGTATAGTAGGTGACAGTTGTAGCATTGTGTCGAAGGATTATGAGTTGACTATGAATTATGACATAATTGTTAGTCTTGGTAAATGTTGATTTCTTATTGATAGATATGATTGTCTTGATATTTGGAACATGTGGTTGGCATGTGTGAGTAATTGCCGGGTAAAAAGTCAGATATTAGCATGAAAAGGTAACACTTGATGTGTTTATATAACTAATAGTTGGGTGATGTGACAATACATAGTAAACCTCAATTGCAACAAGGTAAAAAGGGTAAAAGAAAGGAATTGGGCAATAATTCCTTTGGCTATGTTTGGAAAGCCTAATTTCAAACGAATGAGTGCCTTGCATACAGGGAGTATTCTTAACCTTGATTTTATCTGACATTATGTGGATATGTACTATAGTAATGGGCATGTACTTATCATGTATATTAGCCAGTCTCTAGTAACAGGAAGATCTATCAAGGGAATTGGAGTCCCTTGAGAGATGGTGTGGACGTGTTTAGTTACAAGCAAAGTGTTTGGCATGACAAGGTAAGGTAACCAGTGTAATGTTATATTTATTTATGCATTGATAGTTATGTTTAGATGGCAGTATGATGTAGGGGATTGCATGGAAAAGATATTTCCATGAAATCTTGAAGAAGGCTCAGGTTGAGCTTTTCTTGGGAACCATGGGGATTGAGTCATGCTGTCTGTTGCTAGTCTTGTGATTTTGGTCTTTTGGTGCATTGTTGTGCTTGATTTTGGTTTTGTTTGCATCTTGTGCATGGCCATGCCACTTGGGTTGTGGTGTTTTTATTGGTTTCATGGTTTCCTTATTGGTTGTTCCTTGTATTGTATTTTATGTTTTAAGTCTTGTGTATTGTTTGGGAAAGAGGAAAGTTGATGGAGCTCGAGAGAGATGTGTGGTACTCAAAAGGTAATGTAAGATTTAGATGAAATTATGTGCATGAGTAAGTGCAGCGAAGGGTAAGACTATGACAACCAATTGGACTAGTTGGGTCCACTGGTGTAAATGGATGATGGTAGGATAGTAAGGAGAAAGGTAACTAGAAAAGGTAAAGTAAATGGACCTGAGATGTTAAATGGCTTGATAAGTTGGGAATGGTGGTTCTCAATGTTGTGCATGAATAAAGGAATTTATCTTAACCTTGACCTTGATATCTAGTATTTATGTTGTGATCATGATTTCTTTATGGTAATGATTATATGCATATATATATGTATGTGCTTGTTATTTGACAGGGTCATCTTGGATCATGATTGTTTTATGCTAATGTTTATGTATATGTATGTATGTGTCTATGTATCTATGCCACTGTCTGACATGGTCATCAAGAATTGTTCATGTGGTGGAATGGTTTCTTAAGCAAGAAAATGACATGAAGAGGTTCTTGGTCTTATGAGGAATCAATTGGGAAGAGTATTCATGACAAATATATGACAAATATATGATGTCAGTATCATGTGGTTATGAGTTGATATTATGTGATTATATTATGTCTATGTTATGGACATGTTATACCAAGGGATACATCAACGACATGAAAGTAGTATGGTCTGTAGCATGTTGGGTGAAACATGGATAAGACACTAGAAGCAAGGTTGCTTGGTAGAGGTAGTGTGGTTTCAGATGTGTGGTATTATTGTTGTGGATATGTCATAAATGTTATACATGTTGCATCTTTGATGATTGTGTTCATGCAATATTGTGCATATGTAGTGTATGTACATGTTGATTATGCAATATTATGTACAGGGTGTTAGTATAGATAGTGTTGTATGAATGTTTCATATTCTGTGCTTGGTATAGATGGTGCTATGTACATGTTGGATATACGGTGTTGCGCACATATTGTAATATGTGAATGATGGATATGCAGTGTTGTATGCATATGGTGTTATGCCCATGTTGGATATGTGATGTTGTGTACATATGATGCTATGTACATGTTGGTTATGCAGTGCTATGTACATGTGGTGTTACGTGCATGTTGTATTTGTGGTGCTATGTACATATGGTGTGGTGTTAAAGATTGTACATGTGGTGATGTGTACTTGTTGTACAAGTGGCACTGTGTGCAGGTGGTGTTGTGTACATGTCGTGCATGTGGCAATGCGTACATGTGGTGTCCCGTACATGTCATGGATGTGGTACTATGTACATGTGGTATTATGTACATGATGTACAAGTGGTGTAGTGTACATGTGGCATTGTGTACACGTTGGGCAGGTAGTGCCATGTATATGTGATGTTGTGCAAATGGTGCGGTGTACAGGTGGTACTGTATACATGTTGTACATATGATAATGGTGCACATGTGGTATTGTGTGCATGTCATACATGTTGTGTTGAGGGCATGTGGTACTAGGTATGTGCATTGTGTAGGTGCATGTATTGTGTGGTGTTGTACATCAGGTATAGATGTATTGTATTGTGTTGTACACTACGTGTAGGTGTATGTATTATGTTACACATTGGATGTAGGTATATGTATTGTATGGTATACACTGGGTGTAGGTGTATGTGTTGTATGTCAGGTGTAGATGCATGTATTGCATGGAGTTGTATGTCGTGTGTGGTTGTACGTGTGTGATGCACACTATGTATATGTGCACCTGGTTGAGGAGAAGGGATTGGGTGTTTGACAGGTGTGGCAACCGATTTAGTGTGTGTACAAAATAAGAACAAAGGAAGAAGTAATGATCAATTAAAAGATAAGTATCGGCATATTATTTATGATTTTGGTTATGATGGTTACATGTGATTATGATTTTGATCGATGTGAATTGGTCGAATATGCTAGTTCAACTTGTTGTGACAGGAAGAGAAAATAAGGACAAGTGTACCTTATTGACAAGCTACCAATGAGGTATGATTTGAATTTATTTCAACTTATTTAAATTTAATGGAAGTTACGTGCTTGGTACACGAAAACATGAGATGCCTGGTTGGGTGATTGAAATTGACTACAAGAATTAGCAGTAACAACGAAAGTAATTTAAAAATGCAGCAATATATTAGTAAATAATTTAGGAACAAGGTCATTGTGGGACACTGGTACCCAATAACATCCATTGATTTGCATGAGCAAGCTATGACTAGTATGGTGGTTTTGAGGTAGGGATATTCCTTTTTTTTTGTATCTTCCGATGTGAGGAAGCCTTGCTAAGGAATGGATTGCCCGAGATGGGTGTGCCAACGGAACTTGGAAGGTGAGTGACTGCACGGAAGGGGTTGACCGAATTGCCCGACGGACTGTGTAGCAGAGAAGGGAAGACTGGGGAGGGATTTGTTTTTGTCCTTAGCATTGTTAGATGTAATCAAATGCACATTGAGAGTGCACCCTTTAACAATGAGTTGGTAAATGTACACTGAGAGGACAAGTGGTGTGGGATTATAGCGTTGGACATTGGATGCAGATCTAAATTTACAGTGGATTTTGGACTTCCTGGGAAGGCGGTGAATCCTAGTATTACTTTGAGGGTGGAGGTGTGAGCCTCTAGATTCCCTTGTTGCGGATGCATGCATCATATATTTTATTTGCTAGTTGAGAAAATATGTATATGCGTATATTATTGTAAATATTGTATTGAGCTAGATTTATAAAGCTCCATAGACATTTTGGTTCTTTGCTGGTTGAAGAAAATGTGTATGTGTATGTGTCTTCGGATCTTATGATCTTCTGTGGTCTTTGGATAATTTGATCTTCTGCTGGATCTTCTAACTTCTGTGGTCTTCGGATCTTCGGATCTTCTGATCTTTTGCGGTTAGGTATCTTCTACTCTAGATTGCTCCCAACTTCGCGAAAATAGTTGTTGGCTCAGTTCCGTCCACTTCTGGGGGCAAGCTCTTGCCCATATCGTCAGTGAAGCCCCAGATCCCACATCCAGGTGGTCTAGGCCTCACTCGATGAGGATCTAAAGTTTTCTGAAAGTGTCCTAATCTACCAGTTCAATGGTTTTTGGCCGCAGCTAACAACTCTCCACAGTTGGATCTCGTAGGTATGGAAGCCTGTCATTTGTGATGCAATTAATATCTACCCCTGTGCTAGGGGTTTCTTTATAGTAGATTTTGAAAACCCTGAAAGCAAACAATGCATTCTAGATTCTGACCCTTGGTTTTGGGAAAACTCAGGCCTATTCATGAAGCCATGGAACCCATCATTTGGTCCCTCAATAACAGTCATAACCTTAGCACCAGTTTGGGTGAGATTGCCAAACCTACCCTTGCATCTCTAGAATTTCTCCTTGCTAAAAGCCATTGGAAATGAAATTGGGAAATTTTATTGTAGATGTCCAGAAATAGAGGAATATGCCAGAACCACCTATGCACACATCTATGTTGAAATCGACTTCAGCGTTGGATTCCCAGTTGAAATAAACCTAACAAGTAAAGACTATGTGTGGAACCAGAAACTCGATTATGAAAGTGTCCTCTTCAGATGTCGATCCTGCTTTGAGACAGGTCATCTAGCCAAAAATTGCCCAAAAGCCTCCCAGAAAAATGCTAGAAAAAATCACCACAGATCTACACGGTGGGAAGGAGCACAAAAAGAACACTACACTGTCATCAAAGAAGAATAATCTTGAGAAAACTCTGAATCACAAGAAATCGGGCAAGAAAGAAACAACTCTCAAAACAAGCAGGGGGGAAGCCCCGCCCAACTCGACAACCCCTCAAGCATCAACAATTATGAGGATTCGAGTACCGTACAAAATAAATCTTAATTTAATAGCAAAGCAGATCTCCTAGACCAAACTTCTTCTCTGACTATCTTCAAAAGGACAAACACAACAGATTGCGAAGCTAAGACACCAATGTCCCCAGAACCAAAAGAGATGGAGGAGATGCAAGATAAAGGAAGTTGGAAGACCATAGAGAAAAAGAATAAAGCTACAACACCAATCTCGCCAAGAAAGATGAGGAGCCAGACAATTAAAAACTAAGAAAATTATAGGTCCGATAGACCAATTTGGTCTTAGTGGACGTTAACCACCGTCATCATCATCATCATCATAAATACCATGATGAGTTGTGTTATAAAGATCCAGTAAATGGCATGTTTGTCATTTTTTAGCAGATGGTCATTGTAAATACTACAACGAGCTATGTTATAAAGCTCCATGGGCAATATATTTTGTTTTTAGCAGTCTTGTTGGGTATAGGTGTCATTGAACACTAAGTATGGTGTTCCCCCAAGGCAGAGGGTTCTGTAACAACCTTGGTTAAAAAATCATGTAAAAATATATAAGGCCACAACAATGGGACATGTATTCCAAGCTGAATGCTGGGGAAAACATCCTAGTGGGTGTTCATTTGGTTGTTTATTGCTAAGGAAATTAGCAAAGGCAATGGCTAAGGATTTGGAAAGGCATGAGACATTAATTTGCATTCTATTTATGAAAATAATGGACATTAGGAGAAAAAGAAGGTGAAAAGTCATAGGTTGCATTTGAGGAGGAAATTGAAGGAAAATAATGGAAAATGATGAAAATAGAGGCGTCATTAATAAAAAGGCTTCTGAGGATTAGTGGGGAGGACTTGATCAATTAATTTTTGGGAGCTCTCTCATTATTTTCTCTCTCTCTCATACTCTTGGATACTTAGAGTTTTCTTGGAGCACTCATGGAGGGTGTGGCACACTTGGATTTTTGGAGAAAGAAGGCAAATGAAGGGGAGGAAATCACAAGAGGGCATTAGTATCATCAACTACAACGAGTTTTGCTTGCAGGTATTGAGTTGCATGTATGTTTTCCTCACTAGTTGTGGCATGCATGGCACATGCATGTGGTTTCTTGGTCATGGTCTGTCACTGGCATGGAGGATTTCCTGGATTGATAGTGGATTTGCCTAGTCTTTCCATTTTCTGGATAACCATGGTGTTGTGGGTTTATTTTCTTTGTTTCTAGGTGGTTCTCATGTTTCCTTAGCTTGGGTTAAAGTATTAGTTCTTGGAAGCCTTGGTTGGATAAATGCTTTGGAAGCCCTGTAATGACTTGGGTTGAGTTACTAGTCCTGGAAGCCTTGGTTGGACAAATTCTTTGGAAGCCCTTGGTGGGTTGAATTACTAGTCCTGGAACCCTTGGTTGGACAAACACTCTGAAAGCCCTTGGTGGGTTGACTTACTAGTCCTGGAAAGCCTGGTTGGACAAATGCTTTGGAAGCTCAGAAAATGTTGTGGGTTGAGTTACTAGTCATGGAAGCCTTGGTTGAAGAAACGCTTTGGAGCCCAGCGACAATTGTGGGTTGGGTTACTAGTTCTGGAGCCGGGTTGGAATAAACACTTTGAACCCTAGAAGGATGGGATGCAGACCGATCTAATGTTGCTTTTGTGATGTCCGACTGTGAAGTGGAATCATTGTTTGATGGGTTGAGGTGGATGGCCTCTGGAAGCCTTGGATGGTTTTTAATTGATGTTTTCTATGAGATCCCACATTCATGCTTGGAATATGGCATGATGGTGAATGGATGAAGAAAGATTTGGCTCAGCTATTCTACAGTCAGGTGGAAGGTGGATGTCCCATCCCAGGTTTTGATTTTGCATCAATAATGAAAGAGTATTTTTCTTTGTATCTCTATGATGATTATGATGGATTATATGTGGCTTATATGACTATCATTGCATTGGTATTTATGTCCCTATTATGCTGGTTATGTATGTATTTTATGACAAAAACTATGTATGGCTCCCACCATGTGCTTACTTGTTATTGAATGAGCAATGTATTTATGACCTGATGGATGAAATGGAAGCTAATGTGATAAAGATACAAAGTTTCATAGTGATTCTCAAATAAACATGAGATCCCTACACTTAATTCTGTTTTTTACACCTGCAGGTTACATGTCGATGATATGTTTGATGAAATTCTATCATGGCTAGTAGGGATCCAGTCAAGGTCTTGAAAAAGTATTTTCTTTAGTACTATCATTTCCATGTTACTTTACTGACTTGAAGAGATGGATGAGTTCTGGGCAGTGACCCAGGCTATGGGCCTGAAAAGGTAGCTCAAATCCTGGAGTCGCTGGCACAACACTGTCAATTCTAGTCCACAATCACTAGCAAGTAGGCCTGGGATAGAAACTTTAGGTTTTTGGTCACTCCCTTTCCCATAAAATGAGAGCGACTATGGCCCAAGAGACCTAAAACAACAGTGGGACCCAGGGATAGGCTATATGAGTGGCTAACTTGCCTACTAAGGTTTCTGTTGATGATGTTGGATGTTTTCATGGTGTGTTTCTGTCGATTCCACTTCCTTAATGTGACTTAGGAGGTAAAATCATATCATAGTCGCATCTCTCCTCATGTTTACCTTGGTTGGCATGGTTACTTTGGGTAGATCTAGGAGGAGTTGTTACATGCATATTTTTAACACTCCCTCTCAACTAGGGAGAATTCCACCTGCCAATATCGGACCATCGATCAACATGACATACATCCCATATCAAGTATCTCATCATTTCAGATCATCAATGTACATCTCTTGCTTAATCCTTCTTATATGTCAATTGTTCTTGTTCATATGTTGAATATTCTCGAATATAGAAGAAGAAGAATTTGCTACCAGAGGGGTGCTTAAGCTACCACCCTCTATTCACCGAGCTACAACCCAAAATCTTTATGAATGGGCTAGTACCCATAATATCTATTAGTAGGCTACTACCCATAATATTAGTCAACGGGCTACTAACTAGAATATTTTTCAGCAGGCTACCACCTGAAATATCTGTCAGTGGGCTACTACCCGTAATATCAGTCAATGGGCTACTACCCGAAATGTCTGTCAACGGGCTACTACTTAGAAATATGTCAACAGGCTACTACCCAGAAATATGTCATCAGGCTACTACCCCAAAATATGTCATCAGTCTACTACTTGGAAATGTCATTGGGATACTACCTGAAGACACCATTGGGCTACTACCCATAAATATCGATGGGGAGTCATATCTATGTCCCGCATCATCATCATAGAGCATATCATCAGGGATCACATCTCAACCTAGAACCATATTGAAGAGCTACTACTCAACTCAGAACCTCATGGGGGAGCTACTACTATGAACCCATATCGAGCAATAGGTGATATAGGGGAGCTACTACTCAACCCATCATATTTCTTACTAATCTTCCCATCAATGACCCTGAATATTCAAGTGGTATAACAACTTAATCATAATCCTATCTTGGGTGAGATACTTGACTTACCAAAGGTAAGGATCTCATGTCCCCAAGCCTCCTCAATTGTTGTCCAGAAGGAGAGGGATAATCCCAACAAGCCCAACTTGTGGGTATGATTCCAACTGGGGTATACTCTGCAAAGACCAAGATAGGGTGAGCTACTACTCCAACCCTATGGGTAACAGATAGGGGTAACACCTTATTGTCTAGAGTTCCCTCAACCCCAGGAGCCCTCTATCTCAATTCCATACCCTAGGAGCTCAAACAGGGGGGAAGAGTATGACTCAGTGTCCTCGATCAACACTACTCTCATAATACTCATATCATCGTACTTGTATCAAGTAATCATCATCTATCAATAGCAGTTGTCACTTTTTTATACATGACATCAAATCAAGTATCATTTTAGAGCATAAAATAATCATATAAATCACAAAAGGATACCATAATCATCCTCCCTCTCAAGGAGGTGCCAACCACAAGCCTAAGCTTGTGTCACACAACTATACTGTGTTAATATATGAGAGTATCGCGATCCCAACTCTATATATATATATATATAATCTATATATATATATATATATATATATGGGATTCTCTGCCAATCAGATCCCACTCTTTATTATCACAATGTATCCATGTCATATCTAGATCATGCTCATACAACTCTCTAAGGAGCTTCTTCAACCCACTCATAACTAGTCATGCTAGGAACATCATACTCAACCTTGGTTGTGTCACGAACCTCTCATCATGTCATATTTCATACAAAGACAACACTCATATGTGCTCATCTCATCAACATCAGCGTATCCATGCAGTCATATATCATTGGAAGAATATCTCAGATTAGGAATATATCATATCAACGTCTTGAAGGATTCTTGGCAACAACTCAATGTGTATGAAGCGGCTCAATCATGAACTTATTCAGGTTCTATGCACATTATATATATATATATATATATATATGCCATGTCAATCAATTGTTAGATGCCATGTCAAGTTTGACAACATCTTGAACTTCAAATCGAAGTGTCCAAGGATTTTCATTTCCACTTTTCAATGCTTTCTTGATATCTTCACAATTTAGATTATCTTTTCCCAACTTCAGAAATTGATTCCTCATGCCATGATACATTATTACGAGCATCAGAAGCTAACCCCCTATTACTTATATCATCAGAGGCTCTTTACTTGAAAATAGCAGATCATCAGTATATAAAAACCAAAAACCAAAATCAAAGTCATACCTTGGAACACTTTTGAGGTAAAGGCCTGAATCAACACATCATCCAGCTTCATTAGATAAATGTCGATGCGGACATATCTAACACTGCTAAGTGCGGTTCTAGCCCAAAATTTCTAGTTAAGAGGGTGCAATGCTGATATCTGAGCCACAATTGTAGGTCAACCTCAAGACCAATGTCCAAAATTACTTGAGACTCCTCAAAATCATTATTGACATGACAACAAAGCTAAACATTCAAACTTGAATAAAAATTTGACGTAGACTAACCAACAGAACATACTAGGCATTTCGTCAAACACATGGAAAACATGTAAGCTATTGATCATGAATTCATATATGACCATAGGAGTCTGAAACTTACTAGAGAATCACTAAGAAGGTATAATTCCATCTCATAATAGTTGCAATAACATTTTTTAGTCCATTCATTCATCAACTGTTCATACGTTCATCAAAACATTTCAAGATCCATAATTAATATACATCATATAACCAACATATAACCAGTAAATAACCATCATAGAAACCATGGAAACCTAGCCATAATATCACCAACATAGTTTCTACAATTATACATAAATCACAATAAAATAATAGCTCTTGTTAACATATGAAAATACCAACCAAGTCAAGGACTTCCACATACCACCTGACCATAGATTGGGCTGAACTAAATATATATTTCATCTAATCACCCCCATGCCATATTCCAAGCATAAATGTGGGATATCATGGAATAACAAAAACAAAACCAAATAGGGATTCTAGAGGCCAAACCACCTCAACCCTCATCTAGTGATTCCATCTCATAGTCAAACATTACTAACACCAACCAGATCAATCTCTAGCCAAGTTTTCCAGGGCTCCAGGAACTAGTAACTCAACCCAAAACCTCCCAAAGATATGGAGCATTTGTCCAACCCAAATCTAGGGACTAGTACCTCAACCCACCAAGGGCTCCAGAGCGTTTGTCCCAACCTAGGCTCTAGGACTAGTAACTCAACCCAAGTTGTTCCAAGGCTTCTAGAGCATGTTTTCCAACCCATACCCATAAGGAATTATGAGCACCAATCATAAAAAAATAATCAAGTGGATAACCCACAACACCATGGCTATCTAGGAAATGACAAGGCAAGGCTAAAGGTACTTTCAACCCAGGAAAATATCCATACCAATGACATCACAGAACTAGAAAATCACATGTGTATACCATGCATCCAGAAATCAATAAGGAACTCACACATGCAACCTGTTACCTACCAAGCAATCTAGTTGTAAGTGTCGATCCAACTACTCCCTTGCACTTTCCTTCTTTCCTTTGCCTTCTTTCTCCAAATCCAATGTATGTCAAAGTGATCCAAGAATACTCTAAGTGTGCAAGAACTTAGCATTTATGCACTATGAAATCCTATGTTATTGTCACCAAGTCATGGCTTCTCAAAGTGTCATGAAAAAATTCATCTGTGGTAAATGTACTCTGCCACATCATTTGTGGAATGTAATTATGTAATTTCCAAAAATGAGAAAATATAAAATGTTTGGAAGCCCAAAGGTCACATGGAATGTGAAAATTCACTAGAAAGTTCTAAAGTCATGTAGAAGCTCAAAGGTCACATAGGAATGTGAAAAGTCACATGGGAGATCGATAGTGATGAGGAAATGTCAAGAGTCACAAGGGAGGTGGAGAGTCACCTCATTTTTTATATATACACCCTCATAGCTCAAGAAAAATTACTTTTCACCTTGACTTCTCCAGCTTTCCATAAGAGAGAAGAGCATTCTTTGGAGAAGCAAGTTGTGACTTAAGTTCCACTATAGGGGCTAGTGTTTCATCATTGTAATCATGTATTTTGGGACTTTAACTTAATATATAAAGTTGTTAGAGCCAATTCACTTTCATGCATATGTCATGAATTATTGTAAGAATATTCTTTCATTGTTTATGGGCCAGATGACAAGCTGAGCCCATGAAGTATTTTTTGAATCTCTCATCTTAAATTGTTTCTTCCCAAACAATAATCCCATAATGATTTTGTAATTGAGAAAATCTTACAATCCCCACAGAACTAATTTATAACTTGTATCAATTTAAGTTTAATGGTAAGGGTGAACTAATTGTCCTTGGACATGCGATTAAATTTCTTCGTTTTTTTCTTTCTAATGGAATACGTTGTAAGGATTTCATGTCCAATTTGCTCAACCTCACCCTTGAGGGTTGTGTCAATTGTGGTGTCATACGTTACCAACCACTTCTATTTTATCAGTTGAAAAAATTGTTAAGGAGCTTAGTGAAGCTTTTGACAAGTACAATTATCAAGATACATGTAAGAGGATCGATCAACTTAGAATGAAATATGATGAATCAATAGGGGATTTTGTTGATAAATTCCTTCATCTTTGTTATGAATTTCCTGAAGAGGATGTGGATTGGGATTCCATGGGTGAAAAGTTTCAAGAATTGGTTTAAATCTCTTTGAATCAATTTGAACATGAATTCCCTATTGGTGGTGGATAATATAATAATAATAATAATAATATTCAAAACACAAATCAAGCAAGTTTGATTCCAATTTTTTTTCCAACTTTTCTCAGTCACAAGACATATCAAATCTCACAAAAGGAATATGTTACTCCTTTTGTTCCTTCTCCTCCTCCCTTTTCATTACCACATAGATTAAACTCATGTATTGATTTTGAAGTTGGGAAAATTTAAATTCAAATTGTTGATCCTCTTATTCCACCCTCTTTTCCTCCCCGTGGACAAAATTTTATCCAGGAAAAATTTGAATATTCTAATAAATTCATGGATCCTGAGGTGAAGATTCACCCCTTGTTTCCTCTAGATGACATTGATGTGCATAATTCAAATTTTGAATATGTTACATTGAAAGTACTGCTTCTTTGAGGGATACCTTTCATCCTCTATCATTTACATCTCATGTCAACCCTTTGTACCTTGATTCTCATAATCAATCTTCTCCACCAGTAATATTCCCATATACTCTTGATTCTCAATCTGTTGGTCCAAATGGTGATTGGGTACAAGGTGGTCACATTCCACAGGTAGGGGAGAAAAAGGGTAAATTTGATTGTAATATCTCTTCCCTTTTTCAAAATCCTCTATGTTAAGATGTTGCTTCTTCATTCTTAGCTGACCAAGAATCTTGCAATTTTGGTAATCATTCAATTGAAACCAAATCCCTTGACCAAAATGAACTCTTGGGAAACCACCACCCTAAAGACAATGAATCTACTGATATGTATGGTGATGAGTGCACAAGTACATTGAATGATCTCTTGTTTTCACGCGAAGACTTGGATCTACAAATCTTTGATTTGGAATATGATTTGATCATAGAAGCATTTTTCACATAAATTTGTTCCTCAAATCACTAGCCCTTGTGTCAAAATATGTGTAATGAATCAACTGGAATATCATGTTCTTCCAATTTCCACTCTAATGAATTAGATATTAAGTCAACGCAAGGTGGCAAGGCTTCCCATGAGGAAGAAGATGATTCAGTAATCATTGAACATATTTCATACGATTTGGGTAATCTATTTAGTGATTGTGATACATCTGATGAAACGATTGATTCCAATAGCCACTATCTGACTCATAATGTTCTTGCTAAAACAATTGATAATAATTGTCTTCACACAAATGCCGACCTCACCATGCTTGAAAAATTCAATCATCCAACATTTGAAAGTTCAGAGATTTGTCAAGAAGTCGAGGCACTTTAGCTTTTGTTGATATTTATGTTAGGATATTGCAACCTTGATGAGATCCATGAACTAGGTTAGATTAGAATTATCTCGCATGATTATTTTCTCAACTTTGTTTCATTGGACCTAAGCTCACTTTTGAAAGATTTTCAACATTTTCAAGTTGATTTTCTTAGTCCTCAAGATAGAGTTTCTAATCAGGTAAAAAATTATTGTTTGACTAATTCTTATTCATGAAAATATCTTGTATCTAACCTATGTTGGAATGCATGTACTTCTTAGATTCACGTAGATTTGAATCCTATCATTTTTATTTTCAAAACAAATATCACCAACTGCAAGATTTCTCCATGTCGAATCCTTTCGTGAATGATCAACTTCCTATATTTCTGGTGTATGTTATGAAATTAATCATTTTGATGGCACAATTGATTCTCATAATTTTAAGTCAATTCTTGAATCATTTGGTGAACCTAATCCATCAAGGTAATATCAATGTTGGATTTGATTCGAATCATGTTTCTAATCTTTGGTTAGCCTAGTTTTGATGGAATATAATCCTAACATCTACATTTAATTTTTAGCCTAAGTATCCTTGACTTAGCCACATGCACTAAAAATCATGTTCACACTTGGCTTTTGTTAAACTAGCTTGGTGGACCAGCGTTCCCTTGTTTTTTGCCTTTAAAGGCTTAATATTATGGAAATATTGGTCCAACCACTTTCATAAACCATTTAGACATGTAAGTGCATGTTTGCACCTAACCAACCTCATCCACTTGAGTTATTTGAGGATTGGTGCTCCACATGAAGATTCCCCCTTAAATCAAGGGATTTGGTCTCCCAGACCATTTTAGTGTTGAAAAATGTGCAACAAGAAATGTTAAATTTAGAATGTGCTAAAAATAGCATGTATAAAAATAGAAGTTTGGCTAATGAGGTCATTGGCCACATTGGGTGAGAGGTGAAATTGCTAAAAATAGAAAGTTCTAAAAATAGCATTTCTGGGTCCCTTCCTATTTATAGCAGTCCCTAGTCTATCTATAGGAAGAAAAATTAATTTTGGTCTTAACAACAATTGGAAATATTAATTAATTAATTTAGTTGAGTTAATTAGTTAAGGAAATTCGATTTTGAAGTCTTTTGTGAGCATGCACATGAGTTGTCCCATTGTTTGAGGAATTTATCCTTAATTTCCTCCATTGATTGAGGGAATAAGTATGAGTTCTATAATGAGAGAATCAATTGACTTAGTTCTAACTAGTCAAGTCCAGTTAGATTATTTTAACAAGGTGTTAAAATAATAAAATATAGTTTGTTAATGCTTGCATGCATGTGACATCTATTATTTTAGATAACTGAGGATTCACTCATGGATAACTATTGCATGTCAGTCCTGTCAGAGACCCAATTGAGATCAAATGTGGGACAATGTACTATCAGATGCTTAACTATTTCTAATAAGTAGTTTTTGCATGGTTGAGGAACTAGTGTTCTCAAGGAATACGTAGTTGGACCATTGGTTGTTTTTGGTACGTTGGAATTAATAGCATATGCTTTTGCTACTATTTCCTAAGAAAACTACGTAAGGACCATAGGGAAATCCTATATAAACAAGGCTTGGGTGGTTCATGAGACATATCTTCATATCTTCATAGTTCATTGAGAACTAGATAGCTTGAGAGCTAATTCTTTTTGTATTGTGAAGAGGATTTCCACTTGATTGATAATACATGGTTGGGGTTTTATGCTGGTGCTTTCCCCTAGATATATCTTGTGTTATGTGTGATTATTTCTCTTGATCAGTTATGCATGTTTCTACTTGATGTTGCTCATGAATTCGATTATGCTTTTGCTTAATGTTTTGTAGAAGTAGAACAAGTATTATGCTTTTGGACATTTCATATATTGGTTTGTTATACAGGTGAAATTTCTAAATGGTATCGGAGCACAGGTGATCAAGCAAGAACAGTATACTAGTAGGAGAAATTCAAAGTTTATTATTCAGGATATAGATCTCAAGTTCTTATCACATCTATTTCATCAATGGCGTTCTATGGTTTGAGGCTTGAGTATGCCCTTAATGGCAGCTCAAACTATATAGCTTGGAAGGATCACATGGAGGTAGTTTTGGAAGATAATGGCCTTAAGGATTTTATTGATCAAGAAATTCCTAAGCCTATTGACAAGACTGAGCAAGTGGAATGGAGGAAGTGTGTGGCTAGAGCTAGGAGAATTCTCTTGGAGGGAGTGCGAGATCACATTGTCTCGAGCCTCCATGGGAAGGAGACTTTGCATGCAATGTGGAAAACATTGAAAGATTTATATCAGAATAGTAGTGATCAGAGGAAGCTAGCATTGAAGGACAAACTTCGAAATATCAAGTGTGAAAGGGATGAGATGATCTCTATGTATCTGACCAAGCTCATCACATGCAGGATGAGCTTGCAAGTGTAGAGGTCGTGACATCAGATGAGGAAATGGTGAGTCTAACACTCCTTGGCCTTCCTAAGAGCTGACATAGCTACAAGGACTCGATATATGGAAAGGAGAAACTACCAGATTGGGAATGACTATGGTCAGATTTGATGCAGGAAGAGATCAGACGGAGCACCAGAGATCGTTCTTCATCCATGCATGATGAGGAGAACTGTGCCTTAACGAGTAAGGAAAAGAAGGGGAAGGAGAAGGTTTCTCTTTCCAAATCTAGTTCTTCCAATGATGGGAAGAAGGTTGACAAATCGAAAGTGTGATGCTTTTGTTGTCATGAGGTGGGCCATTATGCTGCAAATTGTCCACGGAGGAAATCCAAGAAGGGATCTAGGGAAGGATCTAAAGGTGAGGCACTTGGTTCACAGTTTGAGTTGGATTTCACACTCTTTGCATGCATGGTTTCATCCATGGTGGGAAGTGGTTAGTTTCTTGACAGTGGAGCTTCTTTCCACATGATCAGTGATAAGAGTTTGTTCAGTGCTTTGGAGGAGAATGATCTCCAGATACTCATAGCGATGGGTAATGCTGAAAAGTATAGTGTCTCAAGTGTAGGCACGATTATTTTTCAGAGGGAGCATGGATCTCGCCTTACCTTGACCAATGTCAAGTATGTACCAGGACTGAAGAGAAACTTGGTGTCAATCGTGATGCTGGAAGACAAAGGCTATGATGTAGTCTTTAGTAAGGGAAAGGTTTTCCTTAGACACATCATCACTAGACAGGTGAAGCAGATTGATTCACGGGTTAAGAACCTGTATTCTCTTGAGGTTCAAGATGCATTCAAAGCCTTGAGTAGCAAGGCAAATTATGGAGACTTGGCGGTTGAGAGGGAGGGTATATTACCTCTCAACATGCAGAGCCAAAAGAAGTCTCAGACGATTGTGGAGGAGCCATGATTGGTGCAACAACTTCAAGAGGTTGTGGAGCAGCCACAACAGGGGAAGCTGAGTGGAGATCGAGTACAGACATCTACTCATGCAGAGACCTACAGTAGGGGGAAACATTGAGCCAGGTGGGCAGAGGGATCACATGCAGCCATACCCCCAGGTAGAAGGTGGGGCAATGTGGAGTGATCATCCCAAGGAGGAGGGGCAAGATCCTTGAGGTACCTAACCTCTTGGATGAGACCTTGCTACAGGAGCCCCGATGTGGAGTAGCAGGAACTGATTGATTGGGTAGAGATAGATGCGGATGGAGCGACAGTGCAGGGAATCCTAGGACAACGCATAGCTAGCAGGTTGTAACAATGGCAGAGGCACAAGTGTTTTGCACAGTGCTAGGTGGCACGAAGAGGTATGCAATGGTGCAAGATGCATGGAGATGTTGCAGTAGCGCAGATGTTAGAGAGGGAGTACTTATTAGCAGCAGGTAGAGCTTCAGCATTAGAGTATGTTCTAGCCCAACAGAGTGGTCAGTTGGGAGTGTTTTTGTTCCAAGTGTTGTTAGAGCAAGTGGACCGGGTAGATGTGTTGCATGCAAAACATTCCAGAGTTATAGGATCGAGTTCGAGAGGAAGCCTTTCTTGTTGAGAGGGAGTGTTGAAAAATGTGCAACAAGAAATGTTAAATTTAGAATGTGCTAAAAATAGACCTGCTAAAAATAGCATGTCTAAAAATAGTAGTTTGGCCAGTGAGGTCATTGGCCACATTGGGTGAGAGGTGAAACTGCTAAAAATAAAAAGTTTTAAAAATAGCATTTTTGGGTCCCTTCCTATTTATAGCAGTCCCTAGTCTATCTATAGGAAGCAAAATTAATTTTGGTCTTAACAGCAATTTGAAATATTAATTAATTAATCTCCATGAGTTAATTAGTTATGGAAAATTAAACTTGAAGTCTTTGTGAGATCATGCAATTATTTTCTCCCTTGATTTAGGAATTTATCCCTTAATTAAAAGAGATAAGGTTCAGTTCTACAATGAGAGAATCAGTTGACTTAGTTCTAACTAGTCAAGTCCAGTTAGATTATTTAACAAGTTGTTAGATTTTCTATATTCAGTTTTTTAATGCTTGCATGCATGTGAAAACTGATAACTGAGTATTTTCTCATGGATAACTGATGCATGTCAGTTCAGACAGAGACCCAATTGAGATCAAATGAGGGACAATGTACTATCAGATGCTAGGATATTTCTATTAAGTATTCCTTGCATGAGGAAGAAATCTATTTTCTTCTATGACTACGTAGGTGGACCTGAGGTGACAGCAGGTATGATTAGGCCAATTTTCAGCCTATATAATGAGGCCTATGTAGTCCATAATTTTCATCTTCTAATTGAAGATCATCAGGATCTTCTGATTACAAAGAGATCATGATAGCTATTGAGCTGATTCTTTTTGTATTTTGTTGTGGATCTACACTTGATTGATAATACATGGTTGGGGTTTTATGCTGGTGCTTTCTCCTTGATATATCTTGTGTTATGTGTGATTATTTCTCTTGATCAGTTATGCATGTTTCTACTTGATGTTTCTCATGAATTCAATTATGCTTCCGTTTAATGTTTTGTAGAAGTAGAACAAGTATTATGCTTATGTTTTGTAGAAGTACAACAAGTATTATGCTTTAGGACATTGCGTATATCGGTTTTTTCTACAGGTGAAATTTCTACAAAATGAGTGGTTAAAGCTATGGAAGACATGTCTATCAGAGGGTGGGAAATTCAAAATTTAAAGGCCCAACTTAAAATCTTACAGGAGCAGAAATTGAACACAGCTAATTCATATATAGCAGAGCTACATAATTAGCACAGGCTAACCCAAAATATTCAGTAGCTGGAAAATGAGTCTCTAATGGATCAAACATTGGCACAGGCTAAAGAAAGTATATGGATTGAAATCAATGAGGCCATCACATAAATTTGGCCTTCAATTAATATAATCTTTGAATAGGAGGACTTAATACAAAGATCAAAGGGGCTAATTGAAGAAGTCATAAACAACTTGGGATAGAGGCCAGAGGAAGCTAATATTTTAATTAAAATTTTGAATTCAAAGACCAAAGATGAGTTAGTAGAATTTGAAATTACAGATAGGACAGAGACTTTGAAATCAGGAGAGCCCTTACTAAAAGGAATTTACTAGTACATTTGGAAAACAAGTGACAACATTTGGAGACCAAGATCCATAAGTTCCATAAGAAATTCAATGTATTACATTTAAAAGGTCTACCAAGACTAAAGGGGATTGGAGACAAGTTAGTGCCACTCACAGATTACCAACATAAATTGTACTCAATAACCCGGGACAAATCAAAGTTTTCTACTATCAAAGGCGCAATCATAGGAAAATATTTCATGGAGGCTTTAGAATTCCGTCTTCTTATCAGGGATGAAGTCAAGCATTTATTTTTGCTGAAACCAACTTTCCATAAATATACTGAGCTAGATGAAACTTATAGAAAGCTGGTCAAAATGCTCATTCTAGATGAAGACAGATGGGACCAGTTGTGTCAACTCTTGGAGTAAAAAGAAGTTTTATCTTTAGTAACAGAGAAACACTTTACCAGGCCCAGTCATTAACAACAACCCTCGAAGATAGTGCGAGTAGATTCAGCAATTTTAGTTATCTATATTTTTGTTCTATTTTTACAAACAGTTTAGGATATTTTGTAAAAGATCTTCAAATTTTCACTTAAGATATTTTTTGATAATTTTGTATAAGCACTTGATAAATCGAAGTACACATGTTGAAACTTGGATGAAGAAAGCATGCTCTTAATGTAAAGTTGTTCACTGAGCTAAAATTTATCATTTCTTTTATACAACAATTTGTTCCATGATTCTTGTGTGAGGCGAACTGGTGATGTTTTTCTTGTGTAAACTTGTTGTATCTCTTATTTTCCAAATGTTATTTTGATATATATTGATTAAAGAAAATGAAATATTGAATTTGTTTAATTACACTATGTCTTGTCTGATAAGAAATATCTATGCTTTCAAAATGTAATTAAATATAGAATTCTTAACTTCTCTATTTTTAATTGAACCTTAAGCTTTTCCTCTCTATCACTCCATCAAGCCACTAAGATCCAATAGCCTGCCTACCTTACCCTGTTACATCTCTTTTGATATTTCTACATATGATCACCCTAAGGCCTTTGACTCCATTTTCGCAATGACCTTTCGCTCCAATTTCAACCAAACAATTCAAAAAACCAAATATTAAACCTTACATCTAGCCTAAAATCTTAAAGGAACAAAGCTAAATTTGACAGAGAGATATCTCTCTAAGTTTAGAAGGGCTAGCTTCTAAACTTAAAAGTGGTTTTGTGGTTACCTTTGCAATTCCTTTACAACTTGAGAAATTACAGAGTGATAACATTCTGGTGACTCCGCTAGGGAGAACATATTTCATACAAATTTAAATTTTCCTTGGTAAAGATTTTATTAGACCTTAAAGTTATTTCAAGATTAAGGCTTTGAAATATGTTTCAGGTTGTTTTCCACTTTAAAATTTGTATATATTTTATCTGTTAAAACTTAATAGTAGATCTCGCTCCTAAAATAATATACACTAGAGCTAATCCAGATCCAAATCCACCGAAAATTGTAGATAATTCAGAAAAAATAATTAGAAAGAAAAGAGTATCTGAGAGTGAATCAAGTGAAGGTCCTTTGCTTAGGGTTAATCCCCTTCCTGAGAATTTTTTCACTTTAGAAGATATATAATTTGATCTATCTTTTGAACATAGTATTTTTAGAAGTACATCTGATAGCTTTGTGCCTAAAACTGTGATTGATGAAAGCTTGCTAAAACCCTATAAATTAGATTCTGTAGATGATGAATTAAAACAGTTTGACATTATTGAAGATCTAGTTATCCAATTAGATCAGGTTGTGCATAAATACCTAATCCATCAGTCAACTAAACCCTCACCTTCTTCTTCCACCGCTTCATCCCCAACCCCACCAAAAATTACACCTAGTATTTCTATCCCACTAGAAATTCCTCCTATTTCTACTGCTCCTTTAATAGCTTTTCTCATTACCACAGTACCTACCTCAACTACTACTACACCACCTTAATAGAGTTCTGCTCCACCTCCTTTCATCCCACCCACATACACACCTGTTATTATTTCATCATCTTTTCATTCTCATTTAACAATCATGGCAACCCAATATGCCCTCTTAGTCCTACCTGCACTACTCAACGCAATGCCTCAAGATTACCAAAGTAGGATTCCACAATTTGATAGCTTTGGGTCCATAAATTCTAAATGACATATAGATAAAATTATTGACTACTTAGAACTCCAAGAGATAGATGATGATGATGTCAAAATGAGATTGTTTGCTGAAAGTCTCAATGGTGAGGTTAAAAAATGGTTTAAAGGATTACCAACTCATTCTATCCCAGACCTTACTCAATTTCATGAAACCTTCATTAAAATATGGGAAGTGAAAAAGAAACTTCTACAAAGCTTAGAAGAGTATAAAAGTATCAGAAGAGCCCCTGGTTAAATAGTCCAGGACTATTGTATCAGATTTAACGTTATCTATAACTCTATCCCTACAGTGATACAACCTCCTCTAGGGCTAGCCATGATTAGATTCCCATATGGTTTTGACCCTGATATGTCTTTACCAATTAAGAGAAATATACCCTGCAACCCTTGAGGAAATGCAAATAAATACAGTGAGTGTTGAAGCCAAGCTATTAAAAAAGAGAGCTAGATTGAACGCTGAAAGGAGAGTTACCATAAAAGAGGAACATGCTTCTTCTTCTTTTGATGTTAAGTTGGATACCTTAGTAAAAAAAATGGAGAGAATTTCTATAGCTGATAGAGCCCCTCCAAGGGAAAACCAAGGTGGTCCCCAAATTAGAAATCCAAATTTCAAGAAAAACCAGCCTTAGATTAAACAAAGAGAGCAAAGAGGCCAAAGTGATCAGCGACAGATTATACCTCCATTCCAAGAAAACTATGCACATGAGGAATCTGACATACTTGAAGATCCTAAAGAAAATCAAATAAATGTGTTTGAGGAAACTGAAGTTGACCACATTTTCCTAACTAAGGAAGAGCAAGACATTTTCCTACTCTCACAACCAGAAGCCATTCCATTAGAATTTGAAGACTACAAACAAGGATATCAAAACATAATTATGGAAGTACATAGACAATATAATTTGAGGAGTAAAAAGACCAATGAAACTGCTCCCAAGAAGACTAAAACTGATATTCCTTCTACTAGTCAGCCTAAATATGATTCTCATAAGGAAAATTCTAAGAAACATGATGCAATTACTAAAGAAATAGAAAAACCTCCTACATATTTTAGCATTGAAAATGAATTGGCTAAATTAAAAAATTCTATTCCCCTCACATAATAAATCAACAAAAATGCATATAGATCACAAGTCATAAAAGCCTTGAAGATAGGGGAAGGGACTCACACGACCAATTTGACTGATGACCGACCTGAGTTATTGTTTGGGCCTGAGGTTGAAGGAAAATCTCAAGATGGAAGTGTACCCCCTTTCTACATTAGGTTGAATATTCATGATAAAATTCTACACTATGTTATGCCTAATTCAGGAGGCTCACACAATCCAATGCCTAGGGATATTATGGAGAAATGAGGCTTAGATATAACCAGAGAATACAAAGATTAATATTTATTTGATTCAAGTAAGGTAATATGCTTAGGATTAATCAAATATTTATGTGTTACTCTAGTCTAAATACCAACAAAGAGCTTGGTGATGGACATTGTAGTAGCAAACATACCTCCTAAGTATGGAATGTTTCTCTCTAGATCCCGGGGAGAAAAATTACAAGGCACATTACAAATAGATATGACTAATGCTACCATTCCTGTGTTTGGTCAGCCAAGAAGATTATACAGGGAGACACTAATGAAGTACATGGTTAGTAGTCAAGAAAAGCCCAACAATTATCCCCTGTATTCATCACATTCAGACATGGATTTATTTATCTTGTATAATAATGAATGCGTATAAAATCAAGTTTGACACTTAGAGGCTGAAATCAATAATACATTAGAAATAAAATTGGATACCAAAGAAAAGGATGTAGAGGGAGAATCCCTTTGGAATATGAATTTCGAGGGGGTTGTGAGTAAGGATGGAGCAGAGGCAGTTGTTTTCATTGTAAACTCATCAGCAAATATGGCAAAGGGACATGGTTGCAAACTTAATTTTCAGTGCACCAATAACATAGTTGAATATGAGGCGTTGATCTTAGGGCTACAAATTTTAAAGATATTAGGGGAAAAAATAATTTATGTGCATGGGGATTCTGAGCTAATTATCAATCAAATTAAGGGTGAATATTCTACTAAACACCCTATATTAAGAGCCTATAGGAATCCAAACTTAGATTTTTTGAAATGCTTTTCTAAATATGATTTGTCTGTTGTCCCTCGAAGCCAAAATAGTTTAGTTGATGCCTTGGCTATTTCATCCAATACTTGCAAAATTCCTTTCCACCCCGATAGGAAATATGTGGTGGAAGTGAAACATAGGCCAGTTGTTCCTGATAATGTAAGATATTGGCAAGTTTTGGGTAATGATGAGAAAATATATATATTTTTTTGAAAATGAAAGATGAGTTTGAGTGTGTGAATATTGATGTAGATAATGATATTGATAATCATTTAAATATTAATGAAAAATAAATAGTGTTAAACAAAACTGATGACAACTAAGAAGAACTTGAGGTTCTGCAATTAAAGGACAATGTGCTGCCAAGAAGATTGGTGACATTGGAAGAGATTTTTGACTTCAATGATGTGGCCAAAAATCCAAAAATTGAACCTATAGGAGATGAGGTAGAGGAATGTATCATAGGAACATAAGAAAATCCCAAAATTGTGAAACTATCTAAAACTTTGCCTCCTAAAGAAAAGTGAAAATACATTGAACTGTTTAGAGAATTCTCTGATGTGTTTTCTTGGAGTTATGAGGACTTAATATCTTATAATACTAGTATCATAAAGAATACCATCCCCATAAAAGAAGAACAAAAACCCTTCAAACAGAAATTAAGAAGGGTAAATCCAGTGCTATTACCTCTAATACAGAAATATCTGAAGAAATTGTTTGATGCTAAAACAATTGTACCCTTGAGGTTCTCAAAATGGGTCTCTAATCTAGTACCAACTAGGAAGAAAATAGGAGAAATTAGACTTTGTGTGGATTTTACGAATTTAAACAAGGTATGTCTTAAAGGAAACTATCCTTTCCCTAAAATGGACCATATTTTAAGAAGAGTAGTTGGCTCTAGTAGAATTTCTCTGCTTGATTGTTTCTCAGGGTATAACCAAATCCCGGTTCACCTTGATGATCAACATAAGACAACCTTTACTACAACTTGGGGGACCTTTATGTATGTCAAGATGCCCTTCGGCCTCATGAATGTTGGGGCCACCTTTCAAATGGCTATGGACTATGCATTTGCTGACGAAATAGAGAGTTTCATAGTAATTTACCTAGATGATATAACTATGTTTTCAAAAATAGAGGATGACCATCTCCTACATTTAAGAAGTTGAAAAATGCTGAAAGTATGGAATATCCGTTAACCCTAAAAAACTCTTTTTGGTTTAAAGGAGGGAAAACTTCTAGGTCATATTATTTCTAAAGAGGGTATCAAGATAGATCCTAATAGAGTCTAAGCCATTTAGGAACCTTGCAACCCTTGAGGAAATGCAGAGAAATGCAGTTAGTGTTGAAGCCAATCTGTTAGCAAAGAGGGCTAGAATGAAGGCCGAAAGGAGAGTTACGATAAAATAAGAACATTCTTCTTCTTCCTCTGATGTTAAGTTAGATAACTTAGTAAAAAAAATGGAGAAAATGATGACAAGAATTTCTATAGCTGATAAAGCCCCTAAAATTAAACCATCCTAAAATTAAACAAAGAGAGAAAAGAGGCCAAAATTATCAGCAACAGATTAGACCTCCATTCCAAGAAAACTATGTAGATTAGGAAGCTAACATACTTGAAGATCTTGAAGAAAATCAAATAAATGTGTTTGAGGAAACCAAAGTTGACCACATTTTCCTGACTAACGAAGAGTAAGACATTTTCCTACTCTCACAACCAGAAGCCATTCCATTAGACTCTGAAGACTACAAACAAGAATATCATAATGCAATTATGGAAGTACATAGACAATATAACTTGGGGAGTACAAAGACTACTGATACTTCTCCCAAGATGACCCAAACTGATATTCCTTCTAATAGTCATCCTAAAGATGATTCTCGGAAGGAAACTTCTAAGAAACGAGATGTAATTACTAAAGATATAGAAAAACCTCCTACATCTTTTAGCATTGAAAATGAAATGGATAAGGTAAAAATTTCTATTCCCCTCATTGAATTAATCAACAAAAATGCATATACATCACAAGTCATAAAAGCCTTGAAGATAGGGGAAGGGACTGACACAGTCAATTTGACTGATGACTGACCTTAGTTATTGTTTGGGGCTGAGGTCGAAGGAAAATCTCAAGATGGAAGTGTACCCCCTTTCTAAATTACCTTGAATATTCATGATAAAATTCTTCACAATGTTATGCTTGATTCTGGGGCCTCACACAATCTAATGCCTAGGGCTGTTATGGAGAATTTAGGCCATACAAAGATTTATATTCATTTGACTCAAGTAAGGTAAGATGCTTAGTATTAATCAAATATTTATGCGTTAATCTAGTCAAAATACCAACAAAGAGCTTGGTGATGGACATTGTAGTAGAAGAGATACCTCCTAAGTATGCAATGTTTCTCTCTAGATCCTGGGGAGCAAAATTAGAAGGCACTTTACAACTGGATATGACTTATGCTATCTTTCCTGTGTTTGGTCAGCCAAGAAGATTATAAAGGGAGACACTAATGAATTACATGGTTAGTAGTCAAGACAAACCCAACAATTATCCCATGTATTCAGTACATTCAGACACAGATTCATTTATCTTATATAATAATGAATGTGTAGAAAATGAATTTTCACACTTAGAGGCTGAAATTAGTAATACAGAAGTAATAAATTTGGATACTGAAGAAAAGGTTGTAGAGGGAGAAGCTCTTTGGAATATGAATTTTGATGGGGTTGTGAGTAAGGATAGAGTAGGGGTAGGTGTTTTCATTGTAAACTCATCAACAACTATGGCAAAGGGACATGGTTATAAACTTAATTTTTAGTGCACCAATAACATAGCTAAATATGAGGCGCTAATCTTAAGGCTACAAATTTTAAAGAGACTAGGAGAAAAAAAGAATTTCCGTGCATTGGGATTCTGAGCTATTTATCAATCAAATTAAGGGTGAATATTCTATTAAACACCCTAGATTAAGAGAATATAGGAATGCAGTCTTAGATTTTTTGCAATGCTTTTCTAAATATAATTTGTTTGTTATCCCTCGAAGCCAAAATATTTTAGTTGATGCCTTGGTTGTTTCATGTAGTATTTGCAAAATTCCTTTCCATCCCAATAGGAAATATGTGGTGGGAGTGAAACACAGGCTAGTTGTTCCAGATAATGTAAGATATTGGTAAGTTTTTGGTAATGATGAGAAAATAAAGAAACTTTTGCAAATGAAAGATGAGTTTGAGTGTGTGAATATTGATATAGATAATGATATTGATAATGAGGTAAATAGTAATGAAAAATAAATAGTGTTAGAAATTGATGACAATCAAGAAGAACTTAAGGTTCTGCCATTAAAGGACAATCTGCTGCCAAGAGGATTGGTGCCAATTGAAGAGTTTATTGACTTCAACAATGTGTCCAAAAAGCCAAAAATCAAACCTAGAGGAGACGAGGTAGAGGAATGTAACATACGAACATAAGAAAATCCTAAAATCGTGAAACTATCTAAAACCTTACCTCCTAAAGAAAAGCGAAAATACATTGAGCTGTTTAGAGAATTCTCTAATGTGTTTGCTTGGAGTTATGAGGACTTAAAATCTTATGATACTAGAATCATAATGTATACCATCCCCATCAAAGAAGAACAAAATCCATTCAAACCGAAATTAAGAAGGGTAAATCCAGTGTTATTACCTCTAATGCAGAAAGAAGTGAAGAAATTGTTCGATGCTAAAATCATTGTACCCTTGAGGTTCTCCAAATGGGTCTCTAATCTAGTACCAACTAGGACGAAAACAAGAGAAATCAGACTTTGTGTAGATTTTAGGAATTTAAACAAGGTCTCTCTTAAAGACAACTATCCTCTCCCTAAAATGCACCATATTTTACAAAGAGTAGTTGGTTATAGTAGAATTTCTCTACTGGATGGTTTCTCAGGGTACAATCAAATTTTGGTTCACCCTGATGATCAACATAAGACAACCTTTACTACACCTTGGGGGACCTTTATGTATCTCAAGATTCCCTTTGGCCTCATGAATATTGGGGTCACCTTTCAGAGAGCTATGGGCTATCAATTTTATGATGAAATAGACAAGTTCATAGTAATTTACCTAGATGATAATTGTGTTTTCAAAAACAGAGGAAGACTGTCTTCTACATTTAAGAAGAGTTTTTGAAAAATGCAGAAAGTATGGATTATCCTTAAAGCCTAAGAAAATGCTTTTTGGTTTAAAGGAGGGAAAACTTCTAGGTAATATTATTTCTAAAGAGGGTATCAGGATAGATCCTAATAGAGTCAGAGCCATACAAAAAGTTGACCCTCCCAAAAATAAGAAAGGAATCCAATATTTTATAGGCCAAATAAATTTCCTCATAATATTTATTCCAAACCTATTCGAGATTTTAAAAGCCATCACTGATATGCTAAAGAAATATGTTGAGATAAAATTGAACACTGAAGCCAAAAAATCTTTTAATGAAGTAAAGTTAGCTTTAACAACAACTCTTGTTTTAATTAGCCCTGACTTTATGAAGGATTTTATGATTTTTTATTTTCCATCTTAACGTACTATTGAAACTTTCTTTTACAGAAGAACAATCACAAGAATTTGAGCAACCTATTTCTTTCTTTAGCGAGGCCTTGAGAGATGCATCCCTAAAATACAACATAATGGAGAAACAAGCCTTTGCATTGGCAAAAGCAGTAATACATTTCAAAGTTTACATTTTACATTCCCATATCATTTCTTATGTTCCTAGTGCCGTGGTAAATTATTTTCATACACAAACATATCATGATGGAAAATGGGGTAAGTAGGTAATAATCATCCTAGAGTATGATATTGAAATAAAACCCACCAAACTTATTAAAGGACATGGATTGGCTAAGCTAATGGCTGAGTCAAATTTCCATGCTCTTGACATAAATTTCATAGCTGCTCTTGATGAACAGGAAGAGCAGGTGACGCTACAAGTTTCAGAAGCATTTTCTACCTCTCTATGGTATACATATATCATTTTTGTTTTATGGAGTTTACAAGCTCATCCCGGTTTAACTAAAACTAAAGCTAGATTTCTTATGGTAAAAGCTATGAAATTTTTCATTTTAGATCAGAATATGTATTAGAAAGATGTCGGAGGTATTTTGTTAAACTGTTTATTGAAGGATGAAGCAAATAAGACCATGCAGGAATTTCATCAAGGAGAGTGTGGAAGACACTTATACTAGAAAACCATAGACAATAAAATCTTTAGAGTTGGTTTCTACTGGCCCACTTTATTTGCATATGTGTACAACAAAGTCTCAACATGCCACTAATGCCAAATTTTTGAAGGTAAAAGAAATGTGTTTCCCCTACCCCTAAAGCCTATTTCAGTAGAGGTCCCCTTCCAACAGTGGGGCCTAGATTTCATTGGAGAAATCTATGCAAGCTCCTCAAATCAACATAGATGGATCTTAACATCCACTCACTATTTTACCAAGTGGATTAAGGCTATCCTAACCAGGCAAGCTACATACACAACCATCATACAATTTTTAGAAGGTAAAATTCTGTCTAGGTTTGGATGTCCACACAAGATCATAACAGACGATGTTGTAGCCTTTAAATCAAGGAAAATGATAGAGTTTTCTCATAATTATAATATAAAATTAGGACACTCAGCTGCCTATTACGCACAAGGAATTGGGTTAGTTGATTCCTCCAACAATATTTTAGTTAACATCATCAAAAATTTGTTACAGGAGAATAAAAAATACTGGCATAAAAAGTTAATTAATGCCTTGTGGGTTGACCGAATTAGCACCAAAAAGTATATCGAGATGTCACCATTCCAAATATTATATGAACTTGATTATTTTTTTCTCACTTCTCTGGGAGTTCATGTGTTAAAATTATTACAAGAATATCAAGTAGAAACCAATGATTTACAAAGAAGAATTAATCAGTCCATACAGTTTCAACAATCCAGTGAGGAAGTCTACAATAAAACTCAAATCATTCAGGATAAGATTAAAAAGATCCATGATAGAAGGACTAAGGTAGATGATTTCCAAATAGAGGATCAAGTATTGAAATGGGATTCAAGGAATAAGGACAAAGGAAAACATGGGAAATTTGATCATTTATGGAAGGGACCCTACAAAGTTGCAGCCTTTCGAGGAAATAATGCATTTTTCTTGAAGGAATTGACTGAGGAGGAACTGCCTAGTGGACCCATCAATGGCAGACTTCTCAAACACTACTTTCCACAAAATTAAATCATTTTTCATTTAGAATCATTGTATATAGCATTTTACTATTTTACTGCAAGAGTGAAGGAGGCTAACATTAGAAATTGAAGCCCAAAGAGAAGGCCTTGAGCTTCTAGTGATTGGTTAACCATATTTAAGAATAACAATAGATAATCAATTTGTCTACAGAATAAGGATTCCATGCCCAATGGATAAAGGCTACTGATCTACAACGTTCTTGACATCTCACAAGGAGCATGACATCCCCATTGGAGCCACTGTTAGGTTCGTATAATCTATAGTATCATAATTTGATTGTTTGTGAATTTTCATGTATATTATTATTATAAATAATTTTCTTTTCTACAAATTATTTCCAAAAGAAAAGAAAAAGAAAAAATAGAATAAAGGAAAAGAAAAGAAAGGGGATACAAAAGGAAAAAATATATATGTGAAGAAACAAAAGAAAAATAAAAAATATGAGAAAATTGAAAAAGAATCAAAATACCCCAAAATAAGTGAGAAAGTCTAAATGACACTCGAAAAATGAAAAAAATGCATCAGTAATACCTTAGAAAGTTTAAATAATTTGCTGCTAGTTAAAATACCACATTGAAGTTAGATAGATAGGGTTAGTCAGTTTAATCAAACCGTTTAAGCGTGATTAGGATTGTTAATAAAATAAGTTTAGCCAGAAAAATAATGTGTTAACCACAATTTTTAATCGTGGTTTAACTTTGATTTGATTAGATTAGTTAAAATTAATTAATTAAACTACACCATTTAATCGTGGCTTAATTAATGATGAAATAAAATTAGTGTAATAAGCTCGCTTTACATGTGAAAGGTGCACATGTATATGGTTGAATAAAGTTTAATACGACATGACCTTTTGCAATTTTTTGAGTAAATTTCACGCGACATTCGACGGTGAAGATATCACCCACCCAGATCAACCACAGATGATCGCATTCGAACCCCCCGAGCCCCTACGACATTTAATCACACGCGGGGGGTGGGGTGTTTGAAAAGGTGGAAACAACTTTCCTGCTTTGAGTGAGATGGCGGCCCCTCAGGTGCCTTGAACCCCCCTTCCTAAAACCCCTTACTACCCTCCCTCCCCTTTGAAAACTGCCATTCGCCTCCCGCTAATAATATGACTATTACCCCACCACGTTTCCCATCCCATCCACTAACCTTCTCCCACGTACCTTCCTCGCTCCCACCTATCGTTACTCCTTCCCCCACTCATACTCCAACTCTATCCTGCCATCTGTCTTGCTCGTTACAGTTATCTGTTAACTACCTGTTCACCATGTGAATGTTCCCATTTGTCAACAAATCCATTCCCTAACTACCCAAACTCAAGTGTAAGTCATTTTCATGCTATAAAAGCCCACAACCCCGTTAAGTGGCCCCCTTTTGCATTTTGTTCTTGGAAATAAAAAAATAGATTCCTCTACAGTAACCAATCAGTGAAATCTACCTACCTATGCGGCCCAGTCAGCAGAAGCAGAGCTTGTACAGACTTCAACCATCAGGATTACCTTTCACAACCACAGGAACTGAGCCACTAATCTCTAGTTTTTCTTTCCCGAGTAATTACACCATCCATTTTTCCTTTTTTCTTTTCATCATGGCCCATAAAGGAAGTTCAAAAAGACCGAGGAAAACCCCATGTTATCCCTAGTCATAGACCTGGACCATCAACCTTTGGTGGACTAGGAATACAAAATTGTTGAAACCTATTGTGAATTTGACTTATATGAACTTCAAAAATAGTTAAAGAAAAAATTCATAGACCAAAGCGATGACCTGAATCTCTGGGACTATCCTACACCAATTTATTTTTCCCCAGACACATCATTTCACTAAATTTGTCTCCTGGTGTCAGTTTAGGTATAGTCCTAGTCAGAGGGAAGTTGTGGCCCAGAATGGAGACATTTTGTTCACCATAACCCCTGAGTCAATCAACCAAAGGTAGCAAATCCCAAATAATGACTCTTAAATCTCATTTTCAATGGATTCCCTCATGAAACTCTACAAGAAACTTACCCTTCCACAGAGAGCCAGAATTTTTAAAATTTTCCTACCGGAAGATGTTCAGTTACCAAAACATAATCCACCTTACCCATCTTCTATGTTTCCAAACATGACCAAGCAGATTATTGCATTAGTATCATGTATTTTAGGCTATCAATATGATCAGTGGGTTGATGCGCCCATCCTAGTTTTTCTATCAGTTTCTTCCATAGGAGAGAAACCTTATGTCATTTTCAACTATAGTCAGTTCCTAATATATACAATTCATGATCAATTTCTAAAATTATCAACAGAATGAGTGTTTAAATATGCATTTGTATTGGTTTGTCTTTTTTTATTTCACCAGGCCGAGAGATTCCATATTTCATTGCAAAAATTAGATGAGCAAGGAAATTCTCAATCATTGATTCATTGGACTTCCTTGATGAGGAAGCATTGCAATGAGTTTACCTTTAGTGACTTTGTAGATCTGTTTCTATACACAGTTCCGTGCTTGCTGAACAGTGTTGTGGAGCCTAGGATAGGACCAGAAATACAGAGAATTTTGCACCTCAGTGAGTAGACGAAGACAAGAGATTGGTATGTTTACCAAAACAATATCGAGATCAGAGTTTACAAGTGTGAATTTCCACCATATAGGCTGCAAAAATTTATTCCCATGAGGATCTTCTCATTACATTATATAAGACAGATGATGAATATGAATGATCTCCATTTTGTTGTAGCAAAGAAGAAGTCTCAGTTTAAGATCAAGACACATGTTGGACCATTTATATGTAAATCCAGGGCAGCAGGTAAGGAGTTAGATTTTCTTCTTAAGCAAATGAATTTGAAGTTGAGTTTCACCTAGCCATATGACCCATTTGGCATCATTTCCAAACTGAGAGTGGAGTAGAAAACCACTCCTTATACTCACACTCCTAGACCGGAGATAGAGAAATTTATGAATCAAAGTTAGTGGGAGGAGAATACTATACAGGAGGTAGAAGAGTAGGTGATATCCACAACTACTTAACAGACTCTAGTACCTCAAGAGAAACAGGACAATCAAGCAAGGGAGGATGCTTCCCCTTTAGTGATAGAGACTGGTGTCAAAGAGTTTCAAATCTATAAGAAGAAACATAAGACTAATCCTACACTAATTTCTCTACAGGAGGATAGTGAGCAGTCCACCATAGTCCTAATGGCCCTCATGCTTCTACAAGGAAAGAAGATATCCTCATAGGATCTCCATCTTCCTCAACTTCCCCAGATCCCCCAGATATAGCTCAAACAACAAAGTTGGTTCAGGATCAGGCTGAAGCAAACATTTTTGCCAAATTCAAAGAAATCAAGAAGAAAAATGAGCTACTCAAAGCCACCACATACTCCCAATTCTTGAAGCATAAGACTTCTTCACATCATACGCTTCTTTCAGCCTTTAACATAGAAAAGGGGAAAATGCAAATTGCATTCCTTCAAGTGCAAGTCCCATTTCCAAAAACTCCAGTTGATTACAAGAACTCTATATTTTCCTTTGATGCCCAACAAATTCACCCCATTGACCAAATAGACATGCCTTAACAAACTGGTGAAATTCTATACTCTACTATGACCAATACTACCATGACAACATCCAAATTGCAGGACTCAGTCAGAAACATACAATCTCAATTAAAACTTGAAAAGATTTCATCTCTTGCTAAAGATATCAATATTAAATATTTAGAAGGCCTTGTAATCAAACGGGGGTATGATCCCAACGATGTGAAAGCAGTAGAAGAAATTGTAAAAAGGACTAATGTTGATATTGTAGCACTGAAGAAGTAGCTCAAGCTTCCCTCCACATAATACCCGCAGATTAAGGAAGTTGGGGAGCTTGAGAAAGAAAAAGAGGACATGTTCAAAATTATAATTGAACAAAATGGTCAGATTAAGAACATGGAAGTTGAAATGGAAAGACTGCTCAAGGAAAAGGATCAGGCTTAACAACTATTAGTAGTTCTGCTGACAACAATCCCTATTTCAGTTGCAGCTACAACAGGAGGATCTACATCATCAACAACAAAAGCACAGACCATAGATTCATCAAATGAGTTGGTTAAAGATATGGAAGACCTATCTATCAGAGGGTAGTAAAATATAAAAATAAAGGCCCAACTTAAAACCTTATAGGAGCATAAATTGAACACAGATAATTCATATATAGAAGAGCTACAGAAATCTCACAGCCTAACCCAAAAGATTCAGTAGCTAGAAAATAAGTCTGTAATGGCTCAAACACTGGCACATGCCAAATAAAGTATATGGATTGAAATTAATGAGGCCATCACAAGAATATGGCCTTCAATTGAAATAATCTTTGAACAAGAGGACTTAATACAGAGATCAAAGGTGGTAATTTAAGAAGTCAAAAACAACTTGCGACAAAGGCCAAGGGAAGCTAATATTTTAATTAGAATTTTGAATTCAATGACCAAGGATGAGTTAGCAAAATTTGAAATTGCATATAGGACATAAACTCTTTTGGAAATCTGGAGAGTCCTCACTAAAAGGAATTTACTAGTACAGTTGGAAAACAAGTGCCAAAATTTGGAGACCAACATCCATAAGTTCCGTAAGAAATTCAATGTATTATATTTAAAAGGACTACCAAGATGAAACAAGATTGGAGACAAGTTAGTGACACTAACATATTACCAGCAGAAATTGTACTTAATAGCCTGGGACAAATCAAAGTTTTCTACTACCAAAGGCACAATCACAAGAAAAACTTTCATGGAGGCTTTATAATTTGATATGCTTATCACGGCTGAAGTCAAACATTTATTTTTGGTCAAACCAACTTTCCAGAAATATACTGAGGTAGATGAAACTTTTAGAAAGTTGGTCAAAATTCCCATTCCGAATGAAGACAAATGGGACTAGACATGTCAACTCTTGGAGTAAAAAGTAGTTTTATCTTCAATAACAAAGCAACACTTTTCCAGGCCCAGACATCAACAGAAACCCTCAAAGATAGTGCCAACAGATTCAACAATTTAAAGTTATCTATATTTTTGTTCTATTTTTACAAATAGTTTAGTATATTTGTAAAAGATCTTGAGGTTTTCACTTAAGATATTTTTTTAATAATTTTGTATAAGTACTTTATAAATCGAAGTATACATGTTGAAACTTGGACGAAGAAAGCATGCTCTTGATGTAAAGTTGTTCACTGAGCTGAAAGTGATCATTTCTTAATACATAGATTTGTTCCAAGATTCTTGTGTCAGGCAAACTGGTGATGTTTTTCTTTTGTAAACGTGTTGTATTTGTTGTTTTCCATATGTTATTCTGATCTATATTGTTTAAATAAAATGAAAGAATGAATTTGTTTAATTACACTCTATCTTGCCTTATAAGAAATATCTATGTTTCAAACTGTAATTAAATATAGAATTATTAATTGCACTATGTTTAATCGAACCTTAAGCTATTCCTCTCTATCACTCCATTATGCCACTAAAATCCAGTAGCCTGCCTGCCTTGCCCTGTTACATCTGTTCTGATATTTCTGTATCTAATCACCTTAAAGCCTTTGACTCCATTTTCCCAGTGGTCTTTCTCTGAAATTTCAACCAAACAAATTAAAAAACCAAACTTTAAATCTTACATCTATCCTAAAATACTAAAGAAACAAAGCTAAATCTGATAGAGAGATCCCTCTCTGAGTTTAGAAGGGCTAGCTTCTAAAATTAAAAGTGATTTTGTGGTTACCTCTTTAATTCCTTTACAGCCTGAGAAAATACGAAGTGATAATATTCTGGTGACTCCACTGGGGAGAACATATTTCATACAAATTTTAATTTTCCTTGGTAAATTTTTCATTAGACCTTAAAGCTATTTCAAGTTTGTGGCTTTGAAATAGATTTGTTTCAGGATTTTTTCCACTTTAAAAGTTGTATATATTTTATATATGAATACTTAATAGTAGGTCTAGCTCCTAAAATAATATACACTAGAGTTAATCTAGATCCAAATCCATCGAAAATTGTAGATAATCCAGAGAAAATAATTAGAAAGAAAAGTTTATCTAAGAGTCAATCAAGTGAAGGTCCTCTACCCAGGGTTAATTCCCGTCCTGAGAATTTTGTCACTTTAAGAGATATATAATTTGATCTATATTTTGAACATAGTCCTTTTAGAAGTAAATATGGCAGCTTTCTGCCTAAAATTGTGATTGATGAAAGCCTCCTAAAACCCTATAAATCAAAATTTGTTGATGATGAACTTAGACAATATGAAAAGATTGAAGCTATGGTTACCCAATTAGATGAGGCTCTGCATAAATCCCTGATCCATTAGTCACCTAAACCCTCACCTTCTTCTTCCACCACTTCATCCCCAACCCCACCAAAAAGTACACCTAGTATTTCTATCCCATTAGAAATTCCTCCTATTTCTATCGCTCCTTTAATAACTTCTCTCATTACCACAGTACCTACCTCACTACACTAACTCAACAGATTTCAGCTCCACCTCCTTTAATCCCTCCCACATACACACCTATTATAATTTCATCATCTTCTCATTCTCATTTACCAATCATGGCAGCCCGATATGCCCCCTTGGTCCAACCTACACAATGCAATGCAATGCCTCAAGATTACCAGAGTAGGATTCCTCAATTTGATAGCACTAGGCCCATAAATTCTCACCAAAATATTGATAAAATGAATGACTACTTAGACCTCCAAGAGATAGATGACGATAATGTAAAAATGAGATTGTTTGCTCAAAGTCTCACCAATGAGGATAAAAAATGGTTTAAAGGATTACCAACTCGCTCTATCCCAGACCTTACTCAATTTCATGAAACCTTCCTTATAAGATGGGAAGTGAAAAAGAACCCTCTACAAATCTTAGCAGAGTATGAAATTATCAAAAGATTCGTTGGTGAAACAGTCGAGTAATATTGTATAATATTTCACAATATCTATAACTCTATCCCTACAGCAATACAACCTCCTCCAAGGCTAGCCCTGATTAAATTCCCAGATGGTTTTGACCCTGATATGCCTTACCAATTAACATAAATAAACCTTGCAACCCTTGAGGAAATCCAGAGAAATGCAATTTGTGTTGAAGCCAATTTGTTAGCAAAGAGAGCTAGACTAAAGGCCAAAAGGAGAGTTACCATAAATGAGGAACATGCTTCTTCTTCATATGATGTTAAGTTGGATACCTTAGTAAAAAATGGAGAAAATGATGGTGAGAATTTCTATAGGTGATAGAGCCCCTCCAAGGGAAAATCAAGATGATCACCAAATTAGAAATCAAAATTTCAGGAAAAAACTAGGCCTCAAATTAAACAAAGAGAGCAGAGAGGCCAAAATGATCAACAATAGATTAGACCTCCATTCCAAGAAAACTATGTAGATGAGGAAGCCGACATACTTGAAGATCCTGAAGAAAATCAAACAAATGTGTTTAAGGAAACCGAAGTTGACCATATTTTCTTGACTAAGGAAGAGTAAGACATTTTCCTACTCTCAGAATTAGAAGTCATTCCATTAGACTCTGAAGAATATAAACAACGATATCATAATGCAATTATGGAAGTACATAGACAATATAAATTGAGGAGTAAATAGACTACTGACACTCCTCCCAAGAAGACCCAAACTGATATTCCTTCTACTCGTCATCCTAAAGATGATTCTCAAAAGGAAACTTCTAAGAAATGAGATGCAATTACTAAAGAAATAGAAAAACCTCCTACATCTTTTAGAATTGAAAATGAACTGGCTAAAGTAAAAATTTGTATTCCCCTCACTAAATTAAACAACAAAAATTCATATAGATCACAAGTCATAAAAGCCTTGAAGATAGGGGAAGGGACCAATTAATTTGACTGATGACCAACCTGAGTTATCATTTGGGCCTAAGGTCGAAGGAAAATATCAGGATGGAAGTGTACCCCCTTTCTACATTAGATTGAATTTTCATGATAAAATTCTACAGAATACTATGCTTGATTCTGGAGCCTCACACAATCTAATGCCTAGGGCTATTATGGAGAAACTAGGCTTAGATATAACCAGGCCATACAAATATTTATATTCATTTGATTCAAGTAAGGTAAGATGCTTAGGATTAATCAAATATTTATGTGTTACTCTAGTCCAAATACCAGCAAAGAGCTTGGTGATGGACATTGTAGTAGCATACATACCTCCTAAGTATGGAATGTTGCTCTCTAGATCCCGGGGAGAAAATTTGCAAGGCACTTTACAAATGGATATGACTTATGCTACCATTCCTGTGTTTGGTCAGCCAAGAATATTATATAGGGAGTCACTAATGAAGTACTTGGTTAGTAGTCAAGACAAACCCAACAATTATCCCATGTATTCAGTACATTCAGACATGGATTCATTTATCTTGTATAATAATGAATGTGCAGAAAATGAAGTTTCACACTTAGAGACTGAAATTAGTAATACAAAAGTAATAAATTTGGATATTGAAGAAAAGGTTGTAGAGGGAGAAGCTCTTTTAAATATGAATTTTGATAGGGCTGTGAGTAAGGATGGAGCAGTGGCAGGTGTTTTCATTGTAATATCATCAACAAATATGGCAAAGGGACATGGTTAGAAACTTAATTTTCTGTGCACCAATAACATAGCTAAATATGAAACGTTGATCTTAGGGCTATAAATTTTAAAGAGGTTAGGAGCAAAAAGAATTTTTGTGCGGGGATTCTGAGCTAATTATCAATCAAATTAAGGGTGAATATTCTGCTAAACACCCTAGATTAAGAGCATATAAGAATGAAGTCTTATATTTTTTGCACTACTTTTCTAAATATGATTTTTCTGTAATCCCTTGAAGCCAAAATATTTTAGTTGGTGCCTTGGTTGTTTCATGTAGTACTTGCAAAATGCCTTTCCATTACAGTAGGAAATTTGTGGTGGAAGTGAAACACAGGCCAGTTGTTCCTAATAATGTAAGATATTGACATTTTTTTGGTAATGATGAGCAAATAGATATTTTTTTGCAAACGAAAGATGATTTGGAGTGTGTGAATATTGATGTAGATAATGATATTGATAATGACGTAAATAGTAATGAAAAATAAATAGTGTTGAATGAAATTGATGACAATCAAGAAGAACTTGAGGTTTTGCAATTAAAGGACAATGTGCTTCCAAGAGTCTTGGTGCCATTGGAAGATCTTTTTGACTTCAACAATGTGGGAAAAAAGCCAAAAATTGAACCTATAGGAGATGAGGTAGAGGACTATAACATAGGAACATATGAAAATCCTAAAATTGTGAAACTATCTAAAGTCTTGCCTCCTAAAGAAAAGTGAAAATACATTGAACTGTTTAGACAATTCTCTGATGTGTTTGTTTGGAGTTATGAAGACTTAAAATCTTATGATATTAGAATTATAAAGCATACCATCCCCGTCAGAGAAGAAAAAAAACCTTTCAAATAGAAATTAAGAGGGGTAAATCTAGTATTATTACCTCTAATACATAAATAAGTGAAGAAATTGTTTGATGCTAAAAAAAAATGTACCCTTGAGGTTCTCCAAATGGGTCTCTAATCTAGTACCAACTAGAAAGAAAACATGAGATATTAGACTTTGTGTAGATTTTACGAATTTAAACAACGTCTCCCTTAAAGACAACCATCCTCTCCCTAAAATGCACCATATTTTACAAAGAGTAGTTGGTTCTAGTAGAATTTCTCTACTGGATGGTTTCTCAGGGAACAACAAGATTTTGGTTCACCCTGATGATCAACATAAGACAACCTTTACTACACCTTGGTGGACCTGTATGTATGTCAAGATGCCCTTTGGCCTCATGAATGTTGGGGGCACCTTTCAGAGAGCTATGGACTATGCATTTGTTGATTAAATATACAGGTTCATAGTAATTTATCTAGATGATATAACCGTGTTGTCAAAAACAGAGGAAGACCATATGCTACATTTAAGAAGAGTTTTTGAAAAATGTATAAATTATGGAATATCCTTAAACCCTAATAAAAATATTTTTGGTTTAAAGGAGGGAAAACTTCTAGGTAATATTATTTCTAAAGAGGGTATCAGGATAGATCCTAATAGAGTCAAAACCATACATAAAGTTGACCATCGCAGAAACAAGAAAGAAATCCAATCTTTTATAAGCCAGATAAACTTCCTCAAAATATTTATTCCAAACCCGGTCAAGATTTTAAAAGGCATCATTGATATGCTGAAGAAAGATGTTGAGATAAAATGGAATATATACATATGTAGATTGGGTAGGAAATGTTGATGATCAAAAAAGCACTAGTGGAGGTGCATTCTATATGGGATCACGGTTAGTATCTTGGTTCAAAAAGAAACAAATTTCGACTGCCTTATCTACGGCTGAAGCAGAATATGTGGTTACTACATCTTGCCACACACAACTACTCTAGATGATGCAAACATTCAGATACATTCAAATCACATGTTCTCCACCCCTCTCCATTCTATGTGATAATACAAGTCCCATTAGTATTTCAAAAAATCTGGTCATGCACTCCAAGACCAAGCACATACCCATTAAGTACCATTTTATATGAGAACAAGTGCTTGAAAAAAAGGTTAAATTGGAGTATGTTCCCTCCAAAGAACAGGTTTATGATATATTTACCAAACCGCTTCCCAGAGAAACATTTGAATATCTCAGACAAAAACTAGGAATATTTTTTGCATCATCCTGCTGTTAAATCTAATTTTCAGAAGAAGGTTCCTATACGCAGGTTTCATGAAGGATAGTCGCGTATTAACACGAGTTTCTGTGGCTATGGGAGAGTATATGTTTTTCTAATAAAAAAACCATGGGTCAGACTCTGACATGGATGCTTAGTCTGATATTGATGGTTATAGTCCGTTGATATGAT